>VZRR01012384.1:9864-59402 GCA_013398015.1 Oreocharis arfaki
TGTTCTCGGTTTTGGGGTGTTTGTGGGCATTGGAGGGTCCTTCCGGGTTTGGGGGTATCTGTGGCTGCGGGGAGTGCCGCCTTGTTTAGGGGGTGTCTCTGGGTTGTGGGGCGCCGCTGGGCTCGGGGCGTGCTGCCCGCCTCAGCGCCGGGGTGAGCCCGGCTTTGGGGCCGGTTCCTGGGTGTGAGCACGGCAGTGCTGCCCGGTGGTGGTGGGTTGGGGGTGCCGGCAGGCTGGGGTGCCACGGAGACCCACGCCTGGGATGAAGGCAGGGCAGTTTTGTGATCCGTGCCTGGCTGTGCTGTTTCCCTTTGCCTGCTGCGAGTCTCAGGGCTTGGCCGGCAGCTGCCAGACAAAGTTGTGTTGCCCGGCCTGGCTTCTCGGCCTCCTTGCCTGCTTCCAGTTGCCTCCACTTCAGATCTGGCTTCTCCTGTGTTGTGTGTTCTGCCCTGCTGCTGGAAGCTGTTTGCCTTTGCCAAGAGAAGGAAGTTCAGCCCGGGGCCAGGCTCAGAGCAGGACATCTTTGCTTCTGTGAATCGCATGTGGGGCAGATGTGTGTCCCCCTTCTCTGCCCTTTCTCTGACCTGTTGAAAGCAGCATCTGCTCCAACTGAGCAAACACCCTGGCACTGCAGCAGTGCATCTCATATGGTGCCAGTGTGACGGTGCTGCGTGCTCTGCTTTGGGCATTCAGGCTGTTTCAGCAGCGCTGATAACCAGACTGGCTGCTCTTCTGAAGAGCTGTGGGCACTCCTGACTGCCCTCGGGTGTTTTTAACTTGTCCTGACAGAGGTGAAATCATGTTATGTTTCGAGCACTTTTAGGATAGTACACATTGTGCTGTCTGCTCTGCTTTGGTAGTAAACGATGTGTTTCTGTTTATTGTTTTATCTCTTGTTTTGAGTTCCTGACGTAGGTCGTTCAGGGCCTTTGATCCAGGCTGGTTTTTGCTTTGTTCCTGCTATTTTGCTCAGCAGTGCTGCAGGAGGGAGGCCGGGCAGCGCTGCTCCACTGCTGGGTGCTGAGGTGGTCCTGAGGAAAGGGGCTTTAGGAAACCTTTCCCCAAGTCTAGCTGAAGCTCAGGTGATCTGGAGTTGCTGTGGCACTTGTGTCACATGGCACTCCTTTTCTGGGTCACTGACTTTTCTTGGGTTCACCTTAGTTTCTGCTCTGTGTGAGATTGCCAACAAGCATTTAATTCCTGCACCCTTTGCTCCTGTTGCACCTTCCTGTTGCTCTGTGTGTCACAAAGTGCTTTGACAGATGGATGCCCAGGGAGAGTCTTCCAGTGATGGTTGGCTACTGGGGCAGTTGGAAGCAGGAGAAGGGTATAACCTAACGTTTGGAAGCTGGATGGAACTAGCCACTTGGATGTATTCTTTTTATCCTGGCACGTGTCATCTCTGATAGCAATCTAGTGTACCAGGAAGGCTCCTGAATCTGTAGTCTCGTGGTAGATTTTCACTTGTAAACACCATTGCATACTATTACCTGTGTCTGCTTTTGTCCCCATGACTCCAGCTGGGTATTTTGCTTTGTAGTCAGTGATATTCTATTGTGGTCCAGTCCCTCTGCATTTGTCTCGTTCCTACTTCCACTCTCTTTGTTTTGGATAGTGGAATAATCTAAACACCTGCTAAACAGAAGATTAAACAGGCACATGTTGCTGTCCTAAAGAATACAGAGTGGGAGAGAAAGGCAGCAGTGTTTTGTCAGCACATGAGCAGCAGTGCAGCGTGGTTCCCAGTTTCAATTGTGTTTCACAGTGGTGGTACCTGTAGCCCTGTGCTGCTTCAGTGGTTCTGGCCCAGGCTTGGTGCAAAGGTTGCCCGTGTTTCTGGCTTGGTTGTGCCCGTGGCTTTGTTTGGAGTGGGGTTTGTGTGGCTGTCTGGAGTGTGGCTTAATGGCTCATCTGCTTTGGGAAGGTTTTGAGCTGTTGGATATCAGTGAGGCTGAGAGCAGGGTCGGCAGTTAGTTGGTTTGGGGCTCTGGTCTAATGTCATTAGGATGTGCAAGGACTCTGGCTATGTTTTGGCTTACCCCTGTTGTTTTATTCAGGTAAACCAACCTCCAAGAAAGTGAGAAGTCTAAAGGCAGCATCCTCCCCAGAAGGTTTTGGTCTAGGCATCTGCCCGTCTTATGTCCGCTCTGGGAGTGGTGCCTGTGAAGAATGACGTCGAGAGGTGCTGGGACTGCTTTCTCAAGGAAGAATTACAGGCTGAGCACTGAGCCAGAGAAGTCCAAGGTCACAGGTAGGAGCCTGTCCATGCCATGTGAAAACAGGAGCACTGTGGATCCAGGGAGCATCCCTTGCCTTCCTTGAGATCAGCTGCTTTCCAGTTGCAGTTACCTTGGTAGTGTGAGGTGTGGGGGGCTGAAACTGAGTAAATCCTAAAAGTGAGATGAGATTTTGGACGGGACATTCCTGCAGTACTAGGGACTCCAGAAAATCATGTCACAGAGCCTTTTCTTCAGCACAGAGCCCTGCCTCATAAGGCTGGACAATGTCATCTTGCCTGCCTGCCCTCTGACTTGAGACTCATCTGATTTAGGGAGTTCCCCCTCCAGGATGAACAGCTTGTCAAATTCTCAAATTAATCCTTTTCTGGGAGATTCTTCTACCTGCCAGGCAGTATGTTTTTTTTTTCTTGGAGTCACCAATCCAGCACAAGTGTGCTTATGAGACCACAAATCTGGCATTTGAGGGCACTGTTGCACTCAGAAACAAGGAATGCTGCATCAGTGTGACACTAGGGGTTGTTTAGAGAAGGTGAGGCACACATCATTAAAGAGGGTTCTGGGTTACATGAGGTGAAGTGCAACTGCAGCCTTTCCATCTCAGCATCTTTTAGTGTGGTTAGGAGACATCCTGAATATGAATAGGACATCAGGAATTGCTGTAGTGTTAAGGTTTTTTTTTAAATAAAATTGGATTCCTACTTTCAGCTTTTGGAGTTCCTTTATCAGGAAATAGCACAGCAGGATTCCTGAGGATGTACTTCCACCTGTGTGGAGGAATTTATAGGCACCCAGTTGCTATGGCAGAGCAGCTCAAATTGGAAAGAGCCTTTTTTGGGGAGATGCACCCAATAGTGCTGTACTCTGGTTCTGCTAGTGAGGATAGTAAGGTGATGAATGACTGCTTGAAGCTGCATTTTCCGTTGTGTTGATCAGCAAACATGAACACAGTTTACCCATGGTTACCAGTTTCTTGCTTGTAACTGAAATTAATGTTTGAGTTTACCTCGGACTCTCTAAGCTTATTTCCTTTCTTTTTTTCCCAAGGGATCGTGAACAGCAGGCTGCTGAATGATTATCTGCATCGAGTCTTTGCCAGTGCTGATGGGAACCAGCCTGCAGCTGCTTACAGGTATCAGACTTCTCACTGCCCAGGTGGCAAGCGATGCCACCTCAGATAAACAGCACTGTGTGAAAGGAAAGATCTTTTAGTGCCACACAGTGATCTCTGTTAAAAGCACAGCAGCTCCATGTTGCAGAAACAACTCTGAGGTCTGCTCTTTTAAAGGCTTTTTCAAACTGCAAGGCTTGCGAGGAAGGATTCTTTTTTGCATGAAAAATCCCATCTACATCACTAGGCAATATTTTTGAAATAAGTAGGCATTCACCTGGTTGTTCCTGTTTCCCCTTTGCTTGTAAGGAAGTGCAAAATTCACAGGTTTCAGGTGCAGGAATTAAAAATAGGTTGTTAGTGCCCTGTAACCTAAAGGCAAGACTGTTATTGATCCATGCAATACCATACATTTTTCAGGCTATGGAACTGCTGGTACTTTTATTAGGAGTCACCAAAGGAAAAAACCCACAAAATTCCCATATAGTGACTGGTTTTTTCCTATTTATTTTCAGTTCCCCTTCACCTTGTATCCCAGAAACTTGTAGTGTTGGATGAGAAGAACTCCTCTTGCATCTCTTTTGCCAGAGGCAAGTCAGACAGGTTCAGGGCAGGTAGGAGTGTGGCAGAGCAGGGCAGGCCTGTGGCTCCTGCTGGTTGGCAGTGCTGCAGCATGGCTGGGGTCACATTCCACGGGCTATACTTAGGACTGCCAGCTCCAGCGTGAGCTCAGAGCTGCTATAAATAGTTCTTGGCCCTCTGGCTCTTGGTGAGCCGGGGTGATGGTGCGGGGGAGGCAAAGTGGGTCATGTTACTTTACCACAAGCTCTCCTGCCAGCAAGCCTTGGAACAGTCCCATCTGCCTGAGCATTTTGGTTTTCAATATTTCTGATTTCTTTCTCTGGTGATTAATGACTTGAATGCACAGAACTGATAGTTTGTTGGACTGGTCTCTCTCTTTTTTTTCCTGCCTTCCACCCTTTTTCTCTGGACGTGGCTGCTTGGTAGAAAGCCCAGTAGCAGTCAAAGAGGTCTTGGAAATAACATTTGCCATATGAGAGCAACTTTTATGGTATGACATTTTGCCTTCAGAGGCCTGAATTCTTCATAGAGGAGCTCACTGCAGACATCTCTCTGCCTGTCTCATGCTCTTCCACCCTCCTTCCAGAACTCCTCCTCCATGCCAGTGCTGGTTAAGCAGCTTTGCTGAAGCCACCCTTCTCATGCCTACCAAAACTGATTCTTTGATTTCATTTCTGTGCATCTTCACATTCATCAGGCTTTCACAACGTCTCTCACCAGTCTTAGGGAAATCCCTAGTCCTGGATAAGTGAGAAGTTGTTTCCCAGATGGCTTTGGGAATGGGAAGCAGGGATAGGAACAGCTAGTGATTCTCGCAGTAAAAGGAGGCTCTTGTGCAAGGATCAGCTAAGTAAACTAGCCTTGAAAGGAGAGAACTAAGGAAAGGCAGGAAGTTCTCTAGAATAGTGGCCCAAAGTGGATGCATGAGAGACTTTTCAGTATGAAAACAAAATGGTTTTAGCTGTTGTCACAGAGAGAGGATGCTGGACTAGTCTGACCTTTATCTGAACTGCTACAGCTTCTGCTGTGGTTCTCTCTCTTCTTTTGTACTGCAAAATACTTTGGGGAAAAAACAAATCCTGACTTATCCTGTGTTTGTATGATGCTGACAGTAGCAAAGTCGTGGTCCATAGTTATTGGTAGTACAGCTGGTTTCTTGTTGCCTTGTACCACAGTTTTCTTGCTGCCCCAAAACACTCCTGAGCAGACTGAAGACTGCAAGATTCTTTGTTAACTATTTGGCTTGTTCTTGCTGTGTTTGATCCTTCCTTCATTCATTGCCCCAGCACTATGGGCAGCAAATTCTTTAGATTCATGACATAAAACAGATGGACAGAACTTCATGGTTTGTGTCTCAGCACAGGACACGTGTCTGGGCTGCAACTCTTTAAAAATTGGAGACCCAGTTTTTTGAAGAGCTCCCGTGTGTTTATTCCCTAGGAAGCACCTGACGTTCCAGAACCTGCAGGAGCACCTTGAGCGATTGCTGGCAGAGGAGAATGGCTCTGAAGACAGTAGAGGTAGGAGATACTGACTGTCCAATTTGTGCTTCTTGCTTGTGCTGCTTAATTGGGAAGGACAAATTGTATCATGAAAGGCATTTTCCTGAGTGAGCGCTGTTCTGCCTCTCTGTGCTCTAATTTATTGTGCCTTTAAATCTTGCCTGTGAGGGGCTCATCAGCCAGCCCTGCAGCAGGTCTGTTTGCAGATGGAGGCGTATTTCCAGGCTAAAATGTCTGGAAAAGGCATCCTGGGGGGCAAATGTTGATGCTGTTTTACTGATAATGATGTGCAGATCCGTTGCTTTGACCATGAGTTTGCAGTGCTATCCTCAGTGGGAGATGCAGAGGCTTGATGACAATTTTTACATGCTGGTCTCCACTGCAGGTATTCACTTTGGGCCTCAGGCTGTTCTCTGTGTTCTTACTAGCATCATTTCTCTGAATGAGTCAGGATGTGGCAAGATACAACCTGGCTCCCCTCCTAGAAAGGCGAATTTTTCTTGCTGGCTGCAATCAAAGCGTGACATGTTGGCCAAACATTTGGCACAGAGTTCAGCCTTTGAATTTTGTCAAAGTAAAATTTTCAGGTGATGTGGAAAACGTGATGTGTCCTGAATGCTGCATAGCAGAGTTGCTATGAAGACTTTCTTTTAAATTTCTCTCCTTTTATCATGGTCTAACATAGGCAACACTACCTAAATCTTCCTCTCCTGTAGCAGAATCCAGGTGCTGTTGCAGTCTGGCTGGAAGCACTCGGTGGGTGAACTGTTAAATCCTGCACAACTCTCCCTGACAGGTTTTCTGCAACTCTTGTTTCAGATCAGGTAGCAGAGGGCCGGCTCGGTCCCTCCACCGTGGTGTTGGACCACACAAGTGGCTTTGAGGGGCTCCTGCTGGTCGATGATGACCTGCTTGGGGTGAGTGTGTTGCTGGATGCAGCAGAAAATGGTCATGAGGGGCTAAAAGCACTTGGAGCTTCTTGGTTTGTTCTTTGTAACAGATCCCTGTCAATGGCTTTGTAGCATGTGTAAATGGAGTCTGCCCCGAAAGCTGCAAGATCCTGGAGGAAATGAGCTCTCCTGGGAAAATGTCTAGCAGAACCATTAATTCTCAGCAAGCTCTGAGTGGGGCTGTGAGGAAGTGAAAGGATTACCCTGGCCCAGGGGCTCACTTGGCTAAGCAGCCAGCTTTCCTGTCCCTCCCTCCAGCAGACTGCCTCTTCCTTCCTTCTGGTCTTCTTAAAAGGCTAGAAAGAGGCTAAAACTGAGGTTTTCCTTTCTCCTTTGTTTCCGCTAATTACCTGCTTGCTCCTTAGCTGATGTTCCTAATGCAAAAAGCCATCTGAAAGAATCCACGGGAATTTAACCCTTTCCTACTTCAGTAATTTCTGCACTCCTTTCACTCTTTCACTGAGCAAGCACATCCCCTGCTCTTGAGCTGACTTTCTCCTTAATCTATGCCTGCTATTTAGCCTCTAACAAATCAGGCTGCCCTGGTCTCCCCTTTCCTTTTAGCCACCTGCTGTAATTTACTTTGGCTATACCTAGAACTGACCCACAGAACAGAATTCCTTGTTCCTACCTTCGTTTCCTCTTCATGGTCTGTCCCACGACGGCGAGAGTCAGGATTTAACACAGTTCAGTTTCTAGACATCGTATTACCTGCCAATCCTGGCCTTTAGTCTGGACACCTTGAATCTGTAGTTTGGTTCTAACTTGTCCAGCATTCAGATATCTTTCCTATATCGTAATCACTTTTGTATTCACTGTTGTCCCAATTCACTGGGGACATGGTCTGTCACCATGTTGCCCTTGTACTGCTGCTGTGCTGGATGCTTCACTGGGGTTTATCAAATACAGATGAGCTGTGAGAGGGACCTGAATGATTCCCTGGGGCCAGTTGGCTCCAAGTACAGCTGCTGAGATGGGGAAGATGTCCCTTCTTGTCCTTAGATTGTCCTTATGAATAGCTCTCTATCTTGCTTTGGTTTTGAGTGCTAGGACAGAGGGAGTGGGAAGGGCTGAACAAGCTTCTCTTTTGCCTGATGTTAAAATTATCTTTTGTTTGTTGGTCCAGGTGATTGGCCACAGTAACTTTGGGTCCATCAGGGCTACAACATGTGTGTATAAAGGTAAGGAGATAAACCAGTGCTGCTTTGAGAAAAGACCCTGGGAAGAGTGTATAGGGAGTTAGACAACCAGAGAGCTCAGGAAATCTTGAATCTGTTCCAGATCTTGGGCATCCTCTTCCCCAGTTCATTCACTGGCTTTTCCAGGGAGTGAGAAGGATGGGGGATTGTGTGATGCCAGAGCAAAGAAGTGGGAGGGGAATCCTGGGGATGTCCTGAACCTCCCTTGTGTGCCACATGTATTTCTGTGGGAGCAGTGTCAGGTTCAGCTTCTCTAAAAATGACCCAGGGGACAGGAATTCACTGTGTGACACCTCTTTTTCTTTCAGGGAAATGGATTTACGAGGTGCTCATCTCCTCCCAGGGACTCATGCAGATTGGCTGGTGTACTCTCAACTGCAGATTTAATCAGGAGGTAGTGTACCAGCTCCGAGGGATGCTTTTTAGGTCAGATGTGGAGCATTGCATTGGTGTTGTGCCCTGCTGGCATTCACACCAGAAATGGCACACACACACTAGAAATGCCAGGTCTGCTGTTTTAAGAGTCTTTACAAGACTGGTCTGTGTCCACAGAATGGTGCACAGTGTAAAATCCTGTGCCGGGTGTGTTGCTGTGCTCTTGCTGTGTGTAGGACTGCTACATGTTGCCTTTCAGCTGGTGTCTTTCCCAAAAGGAGTGTGTGTCTGCAGTGCTGGCAGCCTGTCCCTTGGGATGGCCCTCAGCAGCTGCTGCTACAGGGCTTTTTTTGCCCAGGAGAGGGCAGGACGTTGTTTCATCCGGGTGGGATGTTTGGTGCTGGAAGGGGATGTCAGCTGCAGAGTTTCACTAACGTGTCGCTCTGCAGTATGTGAGAAGGGAGGTGATGGACATCCCGGGGGGCTGCTTTGATAGAAATGGGAAGTGTCAGATGCCAGCACTCTTCTTCTGGCCCAAAAATAAGTAGGGAGTGGTGTATTTCTCTGAATCAAAGATCACAAGCCACTGGATTCATTCCTAGAGTGAGGATTTTTCCCAGGCAGAGCATGTGTGCTATCAGCTGCTCTCCTTGTCTACTGGTCTCCCCCTTAAATGTTCTCTTGCAATGAGAGGAATCCTCTATGCCTCGTGTGGTCTGAGTCTCCTCTTTCATACTTTGGTGCAGGAGGGCGTTGGGGACACGCCAGATTCGTATGCCTATGATGGAAACAGGGTGCGCAAGTGGAACGTGACTACTACCAACTATGGCAAAGTGAGTGGCTGTCCCCCAGCAATGGGATGGAGAGGAAGGAGGAGAAAGCAGGGGACTCCTGCTCACTTGATTCTTCTGGGCCTTGTGAAATGCCCTCAAGCCTTCCTCCCTGCTTCAGTTTGTGTGCCAGCACTTGAGTGTACTTTAGGGATGCTGGGCAAAGTGTCTGGGTGCTTTGTTTAGCAGCCCCAGCAGACTGATTCCCAGCCTAGCGCTGCTGTTGGAAGGCTCTGGTTCTCTGTAGCACATCAGAGCATGGGTCATTGTTGGGATAAATGTACATTCCTAGTGCTGGAGCAGAAGAATGATCCCAATCAGGGGTTTTATGTGCAGCTTCCAGAAGTGCCTGAAAATGCCGTGAGCTGCTGGGAGAAGGAACTCTCTCTTTAACCCCGAATCACAAGGGATTGGTTGGGTTGCAGTCTTTCTTGTGGTGTGGAAACACCCTGGAAATATGTTTAACCTCTTCTCTCCCTTTCCTGCAGTCCTGGGCAGCAGGAGACATCGTCAGCTGTCTGATAGACCTTGATGAGGGCACCATTGCTTTCTGCTTGTAAGCATCACAGAAAGGTTTCCTCACTGCTCAGCGGGTTGCTGAGCTCTACTTCTGCCCTCTCCCCTTTATGTTCCTTGGTAGTTCCGGCCTTTGTTTTTCTGCCTTGTGTTCAGAAACCATCTGAATGGGTTGTTGGGTCTCAGTTCAGTTCAGTTGAAAGCATTTGGCAGGAAGATGTTTAAGCTACGAAGTCTTTGTAAAGTTTGCCAGGATTTTAGAGAGAAGGGCATCTCTTGTGATGCTTAATGCCACACTTGGCTTTAATTGATTGCTTTTGTGGTCAGTGTAGACCTTACTTGCCCTGAATTCACAAGGAGTTGTGGAAAGGGTGATAAATCTCCAGTTTCCAGCTCCCTTGCACAATGAGAATTGTTCTCTGGCCCTGGCCTGCAACAAGTCAGTTGAAATTAAGAACTGTTAGACGTTCCATGTCATCTTTTATGGAGGAGTGACAATGTAGTAGTAAATGAAAGCATTGTCCTTGATTGCCACCAACCTCAAATAGATGAGAAATGTCTCATGCTTTAAAATGTCCTACTGCTTTAGTTATCTCACAGATTTGGGTTGCCCTTGAAGCTGAGTGGGCTCTGCGTGTTGTGTAGACTCCAATGCCTTCCCAGGCTCATGTGAAAATAGGAGTGCCCCTGTGCTTCCCGTGGCTGTTCCTCAGCAGAGCTGTGACATTTGCATGCATGCCAGGTTAAGTGTGCCAGGAGGCATGACTGACTGGTGTGTCCCTGTTGGCAAGTTGCTGGCAGGGGAATGCACGTATCTCTATTGCCCAGCTGACCTCAGAGCCCTCCTGCTGTGACTAAAACCTTGTGGGTTTTCCTTCTTTCAGGAACGGCATATCTCTGGGAACTGCCTTTGATAACATCACGAGGGGTGCTGGAATGGCGTATTTCCCTGCCATCAGCCTCTCCTTCAAAGAGTCTGTTGCTTTTAACTTCGGAAGCCGCCCACTCCGATATCCTTTAGCTGTGGGGAGGGGAGGTCTGAAGGGAGAAGAGCCTGTCCTGAGACATCTTTGGACGCTCTAGAGTACACACACCTGACTGCAGTTCACTTTCTCCTGTCAGGACTTGTGTGCAGAGCTGAGTCAAGGAGAGAAGAGCCAGATACCTCCTTAGCTGGAGCAGAACTGCAGGACACAAACACAGGTTTCTGAAATGAGAGTTGCTTTCAGCTCTGAGTCAGCAGCTGCTGCTATAACTGGGGGCTACGTGTTCCCAGACACTCAGATCCTGAGGGCAAAATTCTCACTCTGCAGTTTTGGAAACTCTAATGCTACTGTGCTGCTGAGCCTTTTGGTCACTCGTCTCTTTTACCTCGCAGCCATATGGGACCTCTGACATGGTATTAGTGTTGCCTGTTGCTGTGTGAATGCTGAAGCCTGGAGCTCCTGTCAGAGCAGTCCTAGCAGTGCCTGTTGATGGCTGTAGTGGGAGCTCCAGCTGGTCTTTCTGAAGAAAAAATGTTTCATACCAGGCAGAAGTGTGATGTGATTTCTGCTTGCAGTATTGAGGAAGATAAGAGGGGATAAGAGCTTGTGGCTTATCAACCATGTAGAAGGCGCTGTGGCTTGAGCTGTGGGTACAAAGCAGAGCAGACAGAAGAAGTCCCAAAAGGATCAGATCGCATTTTCCCTTAACACTTCCCTACTTATCCAGTGGAAGGTTACCGGCCCTTGCAAGATCCTCCTGTGGCAGACCTGGTGAAGGCTCGGAAGCTGTTGGGCTACCTGAAGAACGTGATCCATATTGGAATAGATGTGACGGTAGGCTGACATCGCTGGGTGGGTCTGAGGGGCACCCTGCTGGGAAATGTGGTTCTGCTCTCCCTGGCACATGCTGCCAGCTCATTTGTTTCCATACACCCGAGAGTCTAAATGCTTGCATGCTTTTACTTGGGGCATGCATGTCTCTGGAACTCTTTGGCTTGCAAAATGGGCTTCTTGATAGTTCCAGGACTTAATTTAAATCATACTGGGCTTTGTTCTCAGTCCTGTGGAGTTTCATTGCCAGTATTCAAGAGGTGCTGTTCGTCAGGCTCAGAACTGCTGGTTTTGATTTTGCACCCTTGAAAGCAGTTCATTCATATCCTCAGCTTTTTACTGATGTCCTGTTCAGTAATGTGGTGAAATTCTGGCAGGTCTGCCTTGACTATTGTTTTGGCTGTGGCAGTGTTTGCTGGAAACACTGTTTTCCACTAGGATGAGAGATGATCTGTTTGTGCCCAAAGCATAGGGAATGCCATATGCTATGGTCTCAGCTTGAATGGAGGCCTGCTTTGCTAGTTGTCCTCCTCTGTAGGCATTCCCATTTACAAATTATCACGTAAACTTAAACCTTTTTCTAGAAAAACATTGTCAAAGTGCCCGTATGTGGTTGATAGTGACCTCTGGACTGCACTACAGCTTTCCAGAGGAATAGGCATGGCTTCTTTGGCATTCTGAATTCCTATGTTCAAGGTTTTTGCTGCAGTCAGGCATGGGACAGCAACAGTGGCTGCTCCAGGCCTGTGGTTCATTCAGTTGTTGGTGTACAGGTGGATTGGGCTGGATCCAAGCCTTGTGCTTTTGTGGGTTTGTCATTGCAGGAGGGGAAGCTGGTGGAGAAAGACACATCCATGTGGCAGCTGCAGGGAGAACCCACAGTGTTGATTACTTTAGCTCACATCTTCAATTATTTCTCCCCTCTTATGGTGAGTTTTGCCTGCCCATTGCCGGCTTCTGTAGTGCTTGTTACAGCTCTTGTAAGGCAAAGGGCAAAGTAAACCCCAGCTTCTGCTGGGAAGTGACTGTGCCATGTTGACCTGTCTCTCTGTCTGCAGTGCAAGGTGTACCTGGTGGAAGATGTGCTCATGACCTTCCTGTTGAGCATCCTTGAGCGAGGAGGGGCAGTGGAGTCTCACCCTCTTATTCAGCAGCTGCTGGATCTCATGTGGCTTCTTATGGAGGTGAGTTGCTAGGGTGCTGGTTCCTCCCTAGGGATCCCAGGGAGACCCTGGGAGGTGCTGAGGACAGGAGCCTTCCCTACAAAATGCTGGTAGTGTTCAGTATCTTTCTCTTCTTTTCTCTTTGTGGTAGACCACCCTCTCAATTAGCTCATCTGGCTGCTGCTGCACACCCAGGCACTGGGGGTTGAATGCAGACGCTGGCAATGAATTAACCAGGCGTTTCTAACTTCCTGCTTCTGGGAACATCAAGTTTATCAATAAGAATAGTGTTCTGATTGTTATTAATGTGTATTTGACTGTGGAGGTCTTAAGTGCTGCCGTGTGCTGAAGAGGTCGATTAGAGTGTGCGGGACTGGGGCAAAAGTGTGCAGTGCACTCTCACCATCTCCAGCACTGCTGGGGAAAAGCCTCTTCCAACTTCCTTTCCTATCCATGGTGGAGGAGCTTACTCCTTCCCGGGACACGTGTTTGAGGCAGCTGGGAAGCTGCTGCTGCTGGAGTGCTTGGGTGGTTACACAGAGCCAGTCACTGCCAGCAATCTGCTTGGAGACGGCACGTCTGCCCTTTGGGGTAACAGTTAACAGATGTGGGCACTGGCCCAGCCAGCTGCCATAAGAAGTTTAATGGAAGAATATCATGACTCCTTCAGGCCCACCATGTTACCAGTGGAACTGGACCCTCTGGTAGCACTGCTGTGTTTGTGGAAGAGTTGGCTCTCATCCTGCTGGTTGGCTATGAGTTGGATTCAAAAAGACGACTCTTCTGTCATCACATTTACCCAAGAGTTACTTCTTTCCTTTCTGGGTTGGTTCTGCTAATGCTGTGTCTTGGGTAGAGTCAGAGAATTAGAGGGCTGGTGACTGCCCCATAGATAGGGCCTGGGACTTTGGCTTTTTTTAGGTGACTTTTGAGTGAGACTTTCTGCAGAAACTTGTTTCTCTGTAGCAAAGCACTGGCAACAACTTCTGCTTGGACTCTCTCCTGTGAAGTCAGAGGGACGCTGTGGGTTCAGAGCACCTGCTTTTTCAGTTCGTAAATGAATGCTTCCTTCCAAGGTCTCACTCTGGGAGCTATAGCTGTTGCTGACTCCTTGCTGTTGTTCTTCAATGTGTTTCTTATTTTCTCAGGAGTATGAAGTACATGAGTGCCTCAAGCAGCTACTGATGTCCCTGCTGCGGGCTTACAGGTTCTCTCCCATCATCCCAGACCTGGGATTACAAGTGAGTTTGCACTTCTGAATCCCCGGGAATCTGTGACTAGCCAGCTTCTGTTATGTCCCCTTGTCCAAAGGTACACGATGTTTTGGATTCTGTAGTTGCTTGATCCAAAGATGGCAGCTTTGTCACACTGTAGCTATTGGGGAGTTGTATCTTCTGCAGATGGAGTCACTTTTGCTTCTCCTGTTTTCCTAGATCCACTACCTCCGGCTCACCATTGCAGTCTTGAAGCATGAGAAATCTAGAAAATACCTACTCAGCAATGTTCTGTATCCTTTGTGTCTCCTGCTGTCTCAGTTTTCCCTTCCCTCAATAATGCAGCCAAGGACACTTAAAGGACCTGTAGGTCCAGGGAGGCAGAAGCCACCCTGTCTTGAGAGGTCATTTCTCAGATCTCCTCTGCCTGACACCATTACCTACAAAGTCCTGCTTTGAGAGGAGGGAGCAGTGTTGTATAGTTCACATCCCAGTAACACACAGGAGCTCATTTCTACCTGACTGACCTCTAATATTCCTAGAGCAAAACCACTTTCAGAGCAGTCCGGCTCTATGGTAGCATTTGGGCAGCTGCTGTGATAGCTGTGTGGGGCTTCTCCAGGGAGAAGAGGCCTCTGGATCTTGCAGTGGTGGTTTGGAAAGGAGTCTCTCACTGCAGCTCTGGAGACATGCCCTGTACCTTTTCCCGTTGGAGCTTCTGTGCTTGCTTTAACTCCAGCACAGCTTCGACGTGCTCCGTTCCGTTGTGTTCTTCTACATCAAGAGCCCGCTGCGTGTGGAGGAGGCAGGTTTGCAGGAGCTCATTCCCACCACGTGGTGGCCAAACCGCTTCACCAAGGAGGTGAGTACAGGCACCTCCACGGGGGAGGCTGAGGAAATGTTGTGGCCTGCCATCTGCATCTTTTTCTGGCTGAGGAAGTTGGATGGCCCGTGTTTCCAGTTGTGTTAGCGCTGGTGGGTCCTACAGAGCTGTGTGAGAGCTGGAGCTTTTCCGTTGCCCTGTCATCTTTTTTGTCCCCTTGAAGGGGATGTTTGAGGTGTGATGCTCAGACAGGGGACAGGGGACAATTTTCTGTGACAACGGATTTAGAAGGGAACTTCACAGTATTTAAGGAGTTACTGGGTTGACTGGGGTGTCCTCAAAATATCTCCTGCCATTACTCGTTACAAGGCTGGGGGAGACCTGTTTAGGTGTGCTGCCAGCTGCAGTCACACACTGGCACGTTGATTCAGGGAGTTTGTGCTCTCCATTTCACATTGTTTAAGGGAGTTTCTGTCAAGATACTTACCCTGTGCAGTGGTCTCCTACTAATCAGTGTCTGTCCCCTAACCAGGGCAAGGAGAGTAAGGAGGTGAAGGAGGAGAGTGCTGAGGAGAGGCTGAGGCGTCGGGCATATGAAAGAGGCTGCCAGCGGCTCAAGAAACGCATTGAAGGTTTGTGAGGAAGGAGGGAAGTTGCCAGCATCCCACACCTTTTGTGCAGCCAGGAGCTGTTTCCAAATCCCATTCACTGCCTGAAGTACAGCTGTGTTCCTGCCAGGACAGGCTGTGGTGCAGAGGTGGGGGCCATCCATGCTCTTTTGTGATGGCTTTTTAGGAGTGCTGGGACCCCAGTGCACAGACCTGCAGCCCCCCACGATGGGGCAGGAGCAAACCTATGCACTGTTTTTTAGCTATGGATGAATTTCTTGCTAGGTGGTGGAGGAGAAAATTCCCTCTGGTGGGATTAGCTTTCTGCTGGCACCAGTTCTTCCTGTGCCTTACTATCCCGGGAGAGAGCCTTTCTCCTGGGGACAGGGTACTGCACTTGGGGTTAAGAGGGATTAATTAGTTTCTCTCCAGTGCTTGTTTTCTGATGGCAGACGTGTGTCCCTCTTTTAGTGGTGGAAGGCCTCCAGGTTCAGATTCTGAAGTTACTGCTGAACAACAAGGACAGAGGAGGGGTAAGTGCTCTGTGGGTCTTTTGTGACAGTGTCTTCATGTGATATGCTTTGTAAAGCATAGATTTACCACCTGGTTTTCCTTCTGCCAGGGGGAAGCCTCCAGATACATCTTCCTAAACAAATTCCGCAAGTTTCTTCAGGAAAATGCTAGCAACAGAGGGGTAAGTCAGAGGGCCAGCCTTCTTGCAAGCCTGACCCTGAGGGCCCTCTACACCTTCAGGCTGGGAACTCTGCCCTTCTGGCCGGGTTGCTTCCAGCAGTTGATCCACTGAGGTCTAGATATGGCAGGGAGCAAGGAGGGAGAGATCTGAGGCCAGAAACCAGGCAACTTAGATAAGTGCTGTGCAGTGTTTTATAGGAAAGTGGTCCTTGGGAAATCTTAAGTGGGAGCTGAATGTCCTCCTCTAGCCCTCTCAGGGAGTGTGGCTGTGGAGTTTTCTGCCACAGTGGGGCTGCTGGCTTTGGCATCCTCCTCACTGCCTGGGTGAGGATGTTTCCTCTGGCCCTGGATCAGGCTGCTGGCCTGAGGCTTTGGGAGTCAGGCATCTGCTGTTGTAGGAAACCCTTTCTTCACCTGCATCCCTGTGTTCATCATCAGCCCTATCCTTCTTGATGGAGTGTGTGTTATCCCTCATCCTCTGTCAGACCAGCTTGTTGTTTAAGTGTCCCAAGACTTCCTGGAGGTAGAAACTGCTGCCCACCATCAGGTCTGGGCTCCCTGCCAGAGCTGTGAGCTAGAGATGCTATCAAGGCTGAGAACACAAAAGTTTCTGCCTGCCCCATGTAGCCCTTTGGACTGAGATGCACTTTCACACCTGCCCTGATGCTGGACTCTCCTTCTTGCCCTAGAACTTGACTGTGTTGTGCCCACCAGAGTACATGGTGTGCTTCCTGCACCGGCTCATCGCTGCCCTGCGCTTCTTCTGGGACGGCCACAAGGCAAAGACCCCGGCTGCCCTGAGCAGTGAAGGTGAGGCCTGGGAGAGAGGCTTTGCAGGCTTTTCTGTGGTTGGGACAAGGTTTGCCTCTTGGCAGTGCTTTCCAGGATCTTGGAAATTCTATGTCTCTAACGAGTGCTTCAGCCTTCTGTCACCCTGGGAAGTTCCTCTGTGCAGACCTATTCCAGTTAACATCCAGATCTGAGGGTTGCAAAGGGACACCTGTACTGTTTGCTGTCTGCTCTGGAGCAGAGTCCACTGTTGACTGTGGGTCCATGGAAGGGCAGCTCAGTGATCCTATAGTCAGAGTTTGGGGGAAGATATTTTTTCTGATTTTGGGGTTCCCAAACTGTGGGATTAAGGGGAAACTAAATCAGTGCCAGGTGCTTTCCTACCCTTACACCCCACTGGCATTCTCTTTTCTTACTTTAGGCTGACCCTTTCTCTAGACTCAGTAAGTGCCTTACTATCCCTGTGGGACAAAGTGGCAAAGCTGGAGTAGCCAGGTGGAGAGCTGCCAAGTTTTCTGATGATCCAGTTCACCCCAGTGACTGTGGCTGGAGAGAGGAGGTGCTGGCAGACTTCTTGTCAATGGCTATTGGTTGCTCCTGTTTCTGCATGGGTCTAATGCTTGCTCCGTTGTGGAAATCACCTCTGCCTTAGTAGCCTGTGCTTTTATGATAAAAAAAAAAAGTTGTCCCTAAATGTTAGTCCAGGCTGGCCCCTAGGGTCTACTTTAGAAGGCCTTACATGTCTTTGTGGATCCTGTGCATAGGACTTGTGGAAAAAACCAAATCTCTTCCTCTATTTTAGAGGCCTATGTCCCTCCTCAACTCTTCTATAATGGGAAGGTGGATTATTTTGACCTTCAGCGGCTTGGAGGTCTTCTGTCTCATCTTAAGAAGACTCTGAAAGGTAAGTGCTCTCATTGCCAAGACCTGAATCCAGGTCTTGGCTGGAATTCACACAAGACATTCCAGGGAGGGAGCTGTGGGTAGTGAATTTTGATTAAACTCAAAGGGAGGAGACTTGAATTTTAATGAGATTCAAGTTACTCTGAAGAAGACACCACTCCTCTTGGGTGGAGTGTCCTTTAAGTTAACATTTTACTGTTTGTATCCCTGAGTTGGGCATGTGGCAGTTGGAGGGAAGGAGATAGTCTGGGAATATCCTCTGGTGTGGTGCTGTTGCTGCAGGGTTGGGAGCTGTCAAAGCACTGACCATCAGCTGGGCTCTGCTGGGCATGAAGGATGCTCAGGGTTTACTTGCTGCACCACTCTGGGCAGGGAGGAGCAGCCCTGTGTACGTGCTGCGGCTGTGTGTTTGTGAGCAGCACACTACTCTGGCACTAGGCTTCCAAAGCCTGCCTTGTGGAAGGGTTAGAAACCCCTTGCCATTCCCTTGGACTTGGTTTGTCTCTGGTTTCTGGCTAATGTGGCACTTGCCTTTGACTCAGATGTCTTTTCTCCTTTCCCGGTGTGTTTGCAAGATGAGGACCATTCTCTCTGTCTCAGGCTGATCCCTGAGTGTTCAAAATTAGATTACTTAGCTTGAGAACCACGTACTCTCCTCTGGTTTCTTACGGGGGTATCCTGGCCAGCTTTAATGACAAAGCTATGGGTTAAGGAACACATTCTCCAGGCTTTGTACAGCATAGCCCTCAGCACAGCCTTCCTCTGGGTCTGAGTCTGTCCTAGTGACTTAGGGACACATCATGGGACAGCGTTGAAGAGCTGGATGCTTACAAGATGGTCTCAGGCAGAGAGTTACCTTTCCTGTCCTAGTCCAGTTTGGCCCTGGTGGTTGTCTCCTGGTTCCTCAGTTATCCCATTCGTAGCTGGTAGGACCAGAAGCAGAATTGGGTCCTGTGAGGGCAGCACCTGTTGCTGCTTGGTCTCTGTTCTTTTCATAAGGGCAGATCTGTTCCATGTAAGAAAGCTGGGACAGGTGAGCTTGTTCTGATGGAGCATCCAGCTTTTCTGGCTGCTTCTCTGCTGCTGAGAAGCAGGAAAGAGGATGAGCCTTCCTCATGGTAAATGAAGAGTGACTCCTGCATTCATGGCTGCTTTGATGTGCTCTGTGCAGATGACCTGGCTGCAAAAGCCAACATCCTGATCGACCCTGCAGAGCTGCAGGCAGTGACTATGGATGATCTTGATGAAGATGAGGAATCAGCAACATCAGCAGCGCAGGTGAGTTGTGTTATTCATCTGCAGGGGCCCTGGTGCTGGGGTAGCAAGTTCAGCCTCTGGCTGGAAAGGCTTTGCTTTACAGCAAGGCAGTGCTGGGCCAGGACTCTAACCAGTTCATGGACAACCAGATAAACAGCTGCACTTGGATGAGAGTCACTGGAGACCAGCAAGGTCCTGGGTGCACCAAGTTTGAGCAGCAAAATTAGCAAAATTTTCTGTGCCCTGCTCTCTCACTGCTCTGAATGTGCTGCCTCCCCTCCATGGCAGCCCTTATTGCTTGCATTTGGAAAGGTGCAAGACAACTGTAGACAGAGCAGCTTCTTGCTGTGCAGGTCTGCTGCTTGTGCCTGGCATGTGCCCTTGGAGGAAGGACTTAGCCATTTGCTACCCTGCCTGCTCATCTTCCAGTGGCCGCTGTGCATCTATACCAACATCCTTGAAGGGGCAAGGGAGGAACAGCAGGCAGCCAAACACAGCTGGAACTGTTTCTCCCTTCATTTCCTTTCAGTCCCAGCGCCCCTCTGCAGCCCTGGCCATTGGGGGAGCTCTTGCCAGGCCCGCCTGGCTCAGCTCCCCCACCCTGGGCCGTGCCAACCGGTTCCTGAGCACGGCAGCCGTCAGCCTGATGAACCCACGGCGGCCCCTGGGCACCCTGGAGAAGATCAAAGTGCTCACGCTGCGCGTGGAGCAGCGCACAAGGGAGGACAGTGAGTACCCCTGCTGTGTGCTGGCATGGCCCAGGTGGGCCCTGGCAGAATGGCATCTTGCAGCTCCCCAGAAAAATGCAGGTTTCTTGCTGCCAGCATTGCTCCTTCCCAGTCCCAGGGCATACTGACACCCAAAAGTCCACACCCAAAAGACCCCTTTGCCATCTTGAACATGACACTGATGATGTTGTCACCTTCTGTGTGTAAGGAGATGCTGCCTTGGTTCCTCCAAATGCAGTGAGACTTTGCAGGAAGGTGCTTCAGAGGTAGCTGTAGCCACACTTGCTCTGAAGACAGACCCGCGAGAGGATGATGTGTGCAGCAGCAGCACTGTTGCTGTTGGGGTGGACCAGGCAGGCCTCTGAAGCTTGTACAGGGCTTGAGGAAGTGGAATTTGCATGGCCTGGGTCAGTCTGAACAGATCTGACCGGTCAGCCTGATGCAGGCAGCAAGATGAG
This sequence comes from Oreocharis arfaki, assembly GCA_013398015.1. Taxonomy (NCBI): domain Eukaryota; kingdom Metazoa; phylum Chordata; class Aves; order Passeriformes; family Paramythiidae; genus Oreocharis; species Oreocharis arfaki. The sequence continues at coordinate 29,620 of VZRR01012384.1, forward strand.
AATGGTGTGGTAGTGTGGGGTCTAATTGTGTGTAGTGAATCACATGGGCTGGGAAGGAGCTCTGTGTTACAGAGGCACAGCAGGGCTTTGGCTTCAGAGAGGAGCAGGCAAAAGCTGAGGTGCCAAAATGCCTTGCTGAGAACTTCTTTCCTGTCTTGGGAATGCATTGCAGTTGAAGGCACCCATGGAAATGAGGGTCTCTTACTGGGCAGACCTCCAGAAGAGCCAGACCAGCCCATCACTGAGAACTCCCTCCTGGAAGTCCTGGATGGGATAGTGATGATGTACAACCTCAGTGTCCACCAGCAGCTTGGGAAGGTAAGTGGCACATGCTGTGCAGGAATCCATTCCCCCAACATCCATGCTTCTACACAGACTCTGTTTTCTGCTTATTCAGTGACTATGTGGGCCCTGTCCTTCTGCCAACCTCCATTGGCTGTCTGGTTGCGTGCTTGTATATTTAGTGGAAAAAAGACCCTCATTTATTGTTGAAACCTGCTGCTTTTCAGATGGTTGGTGTGTCAGATGATGTGAATGAATATGCCATGGCACTGAAAGACACAGAGGAAAAAATCAGCCGCTGCCCGAAGAGGGTGAGTGTCTCTGGATTCCCAGCTTCCTTCTCTGGCAAAGCCTCGGTATCTAGCAGAAAGGGTGGAGTGCTGCTGCCCAACTGTACCAGCACCTGCATCAGGCCTTGTGGACTTCAGCTGAGACTGATAAGTGCCTTTTATAGCACTGATTCCCACTCCCTCCACAGAAAGGCTGCTGACCCCTTTCCCCTCTGCCAGTACTCCTTAGCTAGCCCCAGGGTGGTATATACTTTTGCATTGTTTGTCCAGCACTGAAAAAGAATGCTATAAATGGCAGTGACATCTGCCCTCACATCTCTGCACTCTTTTCAGAGGAGAGACATCCATGAGGAACTGCTGAAGAGCCAGAAGGTCTTCTCCGAGAAGCTCAACCACCTGAGCCGGCGCCTCGCTTGGATAAATGTCACCATTTATTCAAAGGTGGGCAGGAGCATAACATGAGCAGCTGAAAGGAGACCAGTGAGCCTCTGCATCTCTGCTGCTTGGCTCACATATCACAGGTGTCATTTTCCTGGTGTTGAAGCAATGTCAATGATCTCCGAGGCTTCTGTTTCACTTGTTGTGCATCAGAGACTCAGAATTTGTAGGCTTGGCCCCTCTCTCCTGTCCCAGGCTTGGTCCCATAGTGTTTGTTAGGGCACAGCCCAGTCTGATCTGAGCTGTGCATGCTGCTGTAGGCTTTCCCTTAGGGCACTGCAGACAAAAGGGTGCAGATCAAAGGGAGATTCAGTTCTCAAGGCGTGTCAGAGGATAGAGGCTACTGTGAACCATTTCCCTGAGCTGTGCTGTGTGTCACAGGGGGATCTCACTACTACAGCTCTTCCTGGAATCTGTGAGATCCAAGTCAAGGGGTTCTTGTTCAGGCATTCTTCCCTTCTTCACTTGGTTCCCATGCAGAGAGTGTATTCCACATTTACTAATGCAGTGGCTATTTGCACAGGTTGTCCCTTTCCCCCCAAATTCACCATTTTCCAGGATAAAAGCTCTGGTCTGTTTTCTCACAAGCAATTTTGCTGATTTTTTCCTGACTTCCCTTGCCCATTGCCTTGCCCTGTCTCTCTTTGTGGTTTTTGTGTGTCCTAGGATGTAAACAGGGAGGGCAAGAAGAGTTCTTATGAACACGTCTGGCAGAGCTGCAGTGGCTGATCCTGACTCATGAGCTCTTTGCTCGTCCCCTCCTTCCCTCCTGAGCAGGACTGCAAGGCAGAAGCTCTTCAGCTGCATTAGCATAGCCTATGCTTGCCAAAAAATAATCCTTTCTTCCCAGGCTGTTCTGAAAAGGCTGAGGGGCATCACCAGGGCGCACTGCAGGTATTGCTGTGCTGGCCTGTGCAGAAACAGTATTCATGTCTCTAGGTCATCCATTGCCATACTAAACCAGGACTGCAGTGTCACCTTTCCTGATGAATCAGCACCATCTGGGAGTGAAGGTTACAGCCTTCCCTGTTTGTGGCTTGTGCTGCTATCCTGGCCTGCATGACCCTCAGGGAGAGCAGGAATGTGCCCCGGGAGCCCAGTGAGCTTGTGGAATGTGGCTGCACTGAGGAGCCTGTGCCTTCAGGGCTCCATGTCACAGTCGTCTCGTGTCCTTGCTCTGTCCCAGTGGAGATATCCATCCAGCAGCTCTTGCATCCCTGGGAATTGTGTGCACTGGAGGGTCACATCTGTATGAGTGTTGCAGGCACTGCTGCTGCTGTTGGAGAGAAGGAGTCTGGTTCTGTCTAGGGGCAAAGTCCTGCTCTGTGCTGAGGTGTCAGAGCACAGCAGAGGCTGCTCCTTCCTCGAGGGAATTAGCCACTGGTTTATTCTGAGCTGCGGGATTCAAAGTTAGACTAAAAGGGAGTGCTACAGCTTAAAAATGCTGTTAGTTTTAAAGCACATAATTCTGCCTTCGAAACATCCCTGTGGGAATTACAGCTTATTTTATTACAACATTGTATTTATCTATCTCACTGGCTAATCATATCTTTGTATCCTCTTGGTGTAGGCTTTCTTCTAGCTTGGCAATATCTGAAATGATGTTTGAGGTTATCAAGTCTTAATAAAGCCAAATGCAGCTTTTTTAACCCTAATGTTGTTCTGCACAGTTGCTTTTTATCTTGAAAGTAACAGTTTGGCTGAGATGTGGGTCAGTGTTGAGAAAAAGGTATCAGTTAGTCAGTTTAATTGATTTGCAGTAGTTCAGCCTAATTTACAGAATAAACCCATGAAAATCTCCCAAAGATGGTAACAACATACTTTAGAAAAGCCATTAAGCAAATAAAATGCCTTATCTGCACCTCTGATTTTAATTTTTTCTTAAATTAGAAGTGTAACCCTTCTCCATCTATTTTTATGCAAGTGGCTATTGTTTATGCTATTTCTTGGCATTGCAGGATATGAAATAATATTTCCTCTTTTTATGGCTTTGTTGGCGCCCATTTTTATAGCTTAAAGTTATGTAGATGCCCTTAAATTTCCTGTTTTTAATTTAGGACCCTCTGATTTTTGTTTAGAGAAACAAGAGGCTGATGTTCCTCAGGACAGTAAATCTGGTTGAATGGCTGGCACAGAACCTGAAAGGCTGTGGCCGCCTATTGCAAAGATCTGAGTTGGTGTGAGCTTTCAGCCTGTTCCCATTTAATCCCTACAATGGACCAGCTTTCTTTCCAGCAGATTTCTGGAAAGTGCTAGTGCCTGCTTTCCTTCAGGAAAAGGATTCAGCAGTGTCCTTGGAATCAAAAGTCACATGCTTGTTTGCCAGGCCTGTGTGGTTGCATATGCCCTGGTAAGGAGTAGTGCCTGGAGGGCCTCAAGGCTTGGTGGGACAAAACCATCACATTGGTGAGGGTCATGCTCTGAGCTTGAGGTTGGTGTAGAGACCTCTGATTGTTTCTTCCAGCTGCCACTTCTGTGGCTTTATAGAAAGACCACATGGCACAGATCTGCTTACTGAACTTAGAGCAGTAAGACGTCTGAGCAGCATCTCCGATATGGGGGTGTTTCTGAGGTCTGAGTGTGGTGCTGGTCGTTGTTCCTCCGAAGAGAAGCTGTCAGCTGAATGGGAATTGTGTTCTTTCTGGGCAGGAGAAGATGCAGGATATCTACTGGCTGCTGCGAGTGTGCATCCGCACCATCGAGCACGGCGACAGGACGGGCTCGCTTTTCGCTTTCATGCCGGAATTCTACCTCAGCGTGGCTATGAACAGCTACAGTGCACTCAAGAACTACTTCAGCCCTGTCAACAGCATGGAGGAACTTCCAGGTGAGGGGGTGGGGACAGCTTCCTGATTCTGGCCTGATAAAATCTAAAGCAAGCCACATCCTTGTGGTGAAGCAGTAGTTGGGCATCTTCCTTTCTGTGTCCGTTCCTGGTTGTGATGTGCTGCACCAGTGCTTTGTCTGAGCTGTGGGGCAGGTGGTGAGCCGTGGTCACTGGGCTCAGGTAGGGAGCCCATGCCTTGTGTGAAGCTGTCACAGGGCTGGCTGTAGTAAAAATCATTGGCAGCTATGAATTGTGTTTCCAGGGAGGTATGAGGAATGGGCTGAGGTGCTGTAAGATGTGATTGCCTCAGCAGTTTCTACCGCGGCCTTCTGGTTTCTGGGTGAGAGAGGATGTGACACGAGTGCAGAAATGGGGTTTGCTTTCAAATTCCCCTGGGATTTGGAGATGTTCCTATGGAGATGACCACCCACTTGATGCCAAGAGTCTGTGTTTAGGTGGATTTCATCTGTGCACCTTCTGTGCTTTCCTGGCTAAATGACCTCGCTGAGCTCTTAGCAAATAGAGCCCATGAAGGTAAGAAAGGCTTCTATTCCCACCAACAGGACATAGCTGAAGTGTTCCCATCCATAAGTGGGGGCTGTGCCTCCTGTTTGGGCAACAGCAGAATTGAGCAATAGCAGATTTCTACAGGGCCTGCAGGCTGGACATGGCTTTTCTGCATAGACCTAGAGTGTTCTTTGTGTGCACCAGGCACCTCTTGCTTGCCATCTACTTAGATTACATGATTTTATCTTTCCCTGAATAATTTTTTCAGACTCTGCAGACTGAGAGTGAGAGGCTGTCCTAGAGGTGAATGTGTCTTCCCAGCTCTCCGTTTTGACAGCTAGACACACAACTAAGCTGCAGTTAGCTGTAGCAGAAATTCATTCCATGGCCTGTGCCATGTCCATGGGAGTACTGGGGCCACAGGGCTGCCCCCTCAGGCCGTTGCCATGACCCTGCTCCCTCCTTCTCTTGCAGGCTATGAAGAGACCCTGATGCGCCTCGCTGCCATCCTGGCCAAGCATTTTGCTGACTCGAGGATTGTGGGCACAGGTAAGGCTGCATTCCTTTGCCTTGGGGTGATAATGTCACAGGTCTGGCCAGTGCCACTGCCAGTGGCTCACCAGGCTTCTGTTGGGATCTCTCTGCTGAGTCTGTTGAGTGCTTATGCCTCCACATGCAAAGTGAGGCTGGGCATTGTCCTTATCCTTGCTTGTTGCAGGGGTAGATACATGACTGAGGACACACTTTTGAGAGCAGGACTCCTGTCCCAGCTACCTGCATGTCCAGTCTGGGGTTATTCCTCAGCTGCTTGAGCCTAAGCATGCTCTCCATGTCAGCAGGGACAATGTGCCTCTACATGAGGACCAGTCCCTCCTGGCCACTGGCATTCAGGTGCTCCCTGGTGTGCTGTGTGTCCTTGGGTGCCTGGCCTAGTCCCTTCTCATTCCTCCTCAGACATCCGGGACTCCCTGATGCAGGCGTTGGCCAGCTACGTCTGCTACCCCCACTCGCTGCGTGCTGTAGAGAGGATCCCAGAAGAGCAGTAAGTGCTGCCCTGCCTGTTCCTGGGGAGCTGGGGCAGGGCTGGGGTGGTGGCAGGGATGGGTGAGGGAGTAGGAGGGCTACCAAGCACCCCTGAGGGTCCACAAGTTGCAGCAGGGTGGTGGAGTTGATTTGGGAGCCTTCTGGCACCCTTATACCAGTGGTTTTGCCCTGCCCCAGCTCCACGGGTCCTTCTGTGTGTCCTGTGTGATCTCCTGTTCCCAAACCCTGTGGGCTGACCTGTGTCCTTGTCTGGCAGGCGGATCTCCATGATGAAGAACCTCCTGGCTCCCTATGAGCAGCGACCCTGGGCACAGACCAACTGGATCCTCGTCAGACTATGGCGGGTGAGTATCCTGCAGCCCTGCCCCTCTCAGCACCTGGGGCTGCTGGGACACTGAACATTTCACTCTCCAGTAGCAGCAAAACTGTTTTTCAACCTCTGAGATCTTTTCTTTACCTCTTTTGCCAGGGCTGTGGCTTTGGGTACAGATACACACGGCTCCCACACCTGCTGAAAACCAAGCCTGAGGATGCCAGCCTCCCCAGCCTGCAGAGTGAGTGGGGCGGGGATGGGCACTCAGGGCTGTGATGGGTGGTGAGGGAGGACCAGCCTCTTCCTTAGCAGCTGTCCCTACTACAGGCCAGGCCAGCTTTTGGGATAGCTGCCAAAGTAGGATGTTCCTGGCCAAATACCCAGGGCTGGTTTTTACAGCCTGACCATCCCCAGCCTCTCTACTGGTGATTCCTGCGTGCCAGATGGAGAGTTAGATCCATCATAAGTAGGAGATCTGCCCTCCAGAGGAGAGGAGAGAGGCCCAGGACTGCATCTTTACCAGAGTTTTACCCTGAGAGAAGGCTCTGTGATGGGCACAGTGAACAGCTGCTGTGGGGAAGAGTTGGCATGTTTGCCAAGCAGCAGGTGCCCTGTGAGAGGGAGTGGGTGCCCAGGGAGACAGGGCACTGGATAAGTTGGCAAGCAGGGAGTGTTTTATCCTGGCATCTCTCAGAGCCTGGCAGAGCCTGTTCTGCCTTTGGCACTGCAGTTTGGTTCTCAGCACTGTCACTGAGCTGAGGGGTTTCTCAGTTCTGTTGTGACTGAGAAAGATGTGGGGAGGAGAAGCTGCCTTTCTTGAGCTGAAGAACATGTCCCCAGCTTTTCCCTCACAGGTTCTGGGCCTGGTTTCTCTGCTGTAGAAAAGGCTTTGTGCCAGACTTTGCTCCTGGAGAGCTGTACAGGGATGGGGGACAGAAGGGCAGGTGGCACGTGGAGGTGTGTGCTGAGCCCCATCCAGGAAGCTGCCTGTCTGTTCTAACAGCACTCTTGTTCTCTTTTCTCTCTCCTGCCCATGGTGCCCAGGAGATCTCTCTGTTGCTAGTTTCCAGAGTAAGTTTGTTGTGTGACCCTCTCTTGTCTGGTGGAGTAGCTTTAGAGAGCTCCCTGCTTCCCCTCTTCTGCCTAGAGAGACCCTTCTTTGTAGGCAGAGAGCTTCACAAATGATTGCCTTCCTCAGTTCCATCCCTGGGAGAAGCCAGGGGGGCTGTGCCCGTGTGTCAGTCTGAGGCTGCATCATGGGCCTGCTCTTGCACCTGTTTTACCAGGGTTACCTGTGAGGTCAGAGCCCTGCTGAAGGCTGTGCCAGCCTTGGGTTCCTCTCATCCGTGGAGGCCAATGGAGAAGCCCTGGCACACATGCAGGAGGGACCTCGTGGCTGTCCCCTCATCCTCCTACTGCACAACCAAGGCATTGAGTGGCTGTCCTGTGGGGTGGTAATCGAGCTCGCCCCATCCTGGGGGGCTTCTGGGGCAGGAGCAGAGTTCCTCAGCTGTCGAGGCCTTGCTCCACACGTCGTGTGGCTCCGCACAGTCTGAGCCTGGAGTGGGCCATGCTGGCTACCGGGGACTTACTCTTGGGAGGGCTATTTTAAGGCTCAACCAAATCAATAATGAATGTTGATTTAATTGAAGAGGGACAGGGGACTCAGAGGTGTCCTTGAGATGCTGCCCAGGGGAAGGAGGAGGAGATGACCCCCCCTCCCCTTCACACCCATCCGTCTTCACCTTGTTGCAATTTGAGCACTGACAGAGACAATGGGACAAGCTGCTGAGCTAAGGAAATCCCTGTTTGTCTGGGTCTGCTGCTGCAGGCCAGTCTGAAGGGAGTGTGGGCAAATGCCTCTTCTCTGGTGCTCCAGCTTTGTCCTGCTTTTGGGATGCTTCCTTGGAAGACTCTGCACGGGTGGGGAAGGTTTGCTTGTGCTGCCTCACAACATCCATGAAACACCCAGAGCACCTGGTCTCCGCTGCCTTTTGCCCGTGCTCACCACAGGTGAGCAATGGATGCTGCCTGGCTTAACCCAAGAGGGCCAGAGGCTCAGGAAGGCCATCCATGTCCCTGCTTGTTCCCAGAGTTATTCCTCAGCTCTGCTGGCACTGAGCAGCTCTCATGCAAGCAGAGCTCTGCCTCAGTTTGGCTCCTGAGAGCAGACGGGGCTGCGTTCAGAGCTGGGGTTGTTGTGCTCAGTGCCTGCTGCAGGGACTTGTTTTGCTCTCGCCATGGCTTGTAGGCAAGGCCAGGTGCTGTCCTGGCACCCACAGCGGGAGCAGTAGCAGTGGCTTTGTGCTGGGCCCAGCCTGGCTTGGAAAAGCAAGAGCTGCAGGGTGGCTTGAGGTTGTATCACAGGGCTCCTCTGCCCCAGGCCTTCTGCCCACGCACCCATCGAGTGGTGGAGAGGAGGTAGGTGGGACCATGACATAATCGAGCTGAGATGTTGTGCAACATGGGCCAGAGAGTTCACCCACATCCCTTTCCCAAGTCCAGCAAATTGCCTAAGCTAAAGAGGACTTTGAGGAGGAGATCCTGCCTTGATCTGACAACACCAAAAGCATCAGCTGGTAGTAGTGGAACTGTCCAAGCCCTTCGGATGGTGACTGCTCGCGCTCAGAAATCCATCACTTATGATTGCTGATGGAAATCACAGAATCATAGAATGGTTTGGGTTGGAAGGAACCTTAAAGCTCATATTGTTCCAACCCCCTGCCATGGGCAGGGGCACTTTCCACTAGATCAGGTTGCTTCAAGCCTCATCCAACCTGGCTTTAAACGCTTCCAGGGATGGGGCATCCATAACTTCTCCGGGCAACCTGTGCCAGGGCTTCACCACCCTCAGAGTAAAGAATTTTTTCCTGATATTGAATCTAAACCAGCTCTCTCTCTGTTTGAAACCATTCCCCCATACCTAACCTCACCTTCTGTCTTCCACTGCTGCTGCTCTGCCTTTTTCTGCTTTACAACGTTTTATTCTTCCAACTCATTTCTTGGTCCTTTTCAGTGGTAAAAAACTGTGCCTTATTCAGGAAGGGGTTTTGCTTTTCTGTGAGCCCTGTGGGGTGTTCATCTTTGCCATGTTTTTAGCAGCCCCAGAGGTTTTGGTGTCATGCTGGTGGGAACCCTCCCTGATGTGCCAGTCATGGAGCAAAAACTTGCATTAGCTGGTTTGCCAGGGCTTTGCTTTGGAGGCACACACGGATCCCAGGAGCACTGGGCCATTCTGATGCCTCACATTCAGCCTTATGGATGTCTCATCCCCCAAATGCTGCCTGCTTTCCTTCTGCCTCACCCTGCAGCCTTCCCTTTGGTCCTCTCTAAATGTATCTCTGAACAGGCACACTGAGTTGGATGCACAGAAACATCTGGATCCTTTCAGAAACTCAGATTAGCATTGGGTGGAGCTGCTTTGCTTCTGAATCTGGTCCATTTGGGGCTTTCCCCTTCTGTGCTCAAGCTCTACTGTAAATGCTGCTGTGTCCAGAGACCCAGTCAGGCTGCTGACCGAGAAGTCTCACAATTAGCCCTGTTATAGATCTTGCTGGGTCATTAGCAAACTATGAAAGTACATAATTACCTTCCTGTGATGAAAGTACGTGACCCTGCTTCTTTACCATTATCTAGGAGGAGCACTTATTGAAGGCTTCCACTTTGCCTGCTTTATTAATTTTTAACTCTCTCTAATAATGGGCTTCTGCTGCTGTTAGACTTTCTGCCATTACTACTTCTATTAAATAATTCTGCTGTATTTTTTTCCTATAGTTGAAAAAACTTTGCATTACCATGGTCAGTTGAGGATGGTTTTTATGTCTTCTCCACCTATTACCCCTTTTCTCCTTGTTTTTGCCTACCCCTGGCTATGTTTGATTATGTTCACTTTACCTCTTATATTTTAACTTACGTCTTTGCTTCATCATGCTCTCAGTGACCCTTTTAACCCAGGTGCTTGCTGGAGCACTGGGGCTTTCTGGCTCCCTAATAATCTTCTTAAAGAACTCTGTTTTTATTTACCATTTCCCCACCTAGATTTTCTTTTCCTCTATTTTGTTTATATTCTTGCAGGGACGTTTCTGTTGTGGAAACATCGGATGTATCTATAACCCCTTGGTTCCACGCTCTGTTGCCCACATTAAATGTGTTGAGGTCAAAATTTCTGGCCTTGAAAAACTGCCAATTTCTGTTCCAATGGCTGATCTTTATCGGTCATAACGAAGGCTAAGCCAAGATTGAGTGGTTTTTGTATTAGGAGGGTACAAATTTTAGAAGCATTAATGGCTTTCTAGTGCCAGGATCAAGAAAGTAACCCCATCACTATCCACAGACTCCCTGTGAAATGACATCCCTGCCTGCAGTGGCACATAAGGGATGTGTCATTGCCCAGCAGGGCACTGAGGTAACTGAGGTGGGTGGGAATGTCCCAGCAAAGGTGAACATACTGCAAATGAAGATGAGCACAGCACCAGGACTGGGTTTCGGATACCAGTACTGATTACCTCATCTGGGAACTCATGCAAAGGATGAAGGTGGTCTTCTTGTATTCCAAGGCTTGTACCTTACGTTGCTTTCAAAGAGCAGCAGTGATTGCAGCATCTTTAGAATGCAGCTCTTTAGAATGCTCATCCCAGAATCCTCTTGGGATCAACAAAAGCCAAGGAAATCCCTGTTTCCTGGTGTTAGCTTTAAAACCTTCGATAAACCTATTTACCTGTGGAGAGATTCAACAAAAGGTGCCAGTTTTTAATGCTCTTATAGTCTGGCACAGTCTGCCAGCAGCAGGGAAAGCATTTAAGAACCCAGAATTGAAGGTTTGGAGCAAACTCACACCACTCATTGAAAAAAGACCGTGAGGAAATAGTCATTGGCTAAAAATCGGGGTAAAGCAAGTTATTACAAGCATAGGAGCATCATTCGAAAAACCAAAGCTGCCTTCAAATGAGGTAGACTTTGCCTGGGAAGTTTATCCTGAGGTCTGTCCTGACTTGCAATGTTGGTAAAAGAGGCTTTGACAACAGACCAGCAGGACACCATGCAGAGCTCTTCCATGAGGAGTGGTGCTCTCTGCCTAGAACTGCTTTGGTACTTGAAGGCTGGAAAGGTACTAATACATCAGCAGTTTTAATAAAAAGCAGTTTTTACACACTGAAGGGAGGCTGGGGAAAAGAAGACCCAAAAAACTTAACCCTGCAAGAAGACCTTCAAAGTCTGAATGACTGGGAGAGAAAACATGGATGGAATTCAGCATCACCAAGTGTAGAGTGGTGAAATAAGAGTGTGCTGTGCCCCTTCATCCATCACTGACAGAGAAGACAGGGTGTGCTCCAGCACTGACTCCTGGGCTTCTCCACTTGTGCCTCAGGACCTGTTCCTGAGGGTTTTCCTTGAACTGGTGACCTGCTGTAATCTTTTAGAGAAGAGCAGCTTGATGTCCAGTCCAAGGAACAAATTACACAACAGGAGTTATGAGGAAAGCAAAACAGAACAAAACCAAAACCGCATTATGCCTTTGTGCAAATCTACCACACGCTTGTGGTTTGGATGCTACGTGTGCTTCTGATTCCATCTCTCCAAAGACAGTCTGGGAGAGTTGTTGGGCTTCAAGAAGGGATGGTGAAAGGGACAAAGGTGAGACAGTTTCAGTGTGAGAAACTGCACTGGCTGGGGCTGATCCTGTTTAAAAGACTGTTGTGAAGGTCTGGAATCACAGCTAGCTGGAGGAAGTGACTGGAGAGGAGAATCCTGCTGTCTCTACCACCAGAAGGAAGGGCTTACAGAGAATAAATATTAACAAATAAAGCAAGTAGGAACCAAGCTCCAATCTGAATTCCTCTTGCTACACACAGCTGACCTGTGGAATGTTGCTCTGGGACACATTTAATGCTAAAGGCTTACACAGTTTCAGAGGACACTGGGCAAGAAATCCCCAGAGGACCAATAAATACGTGAAAAGGATGTCTGGCTTGGCCACGTGTTGCCAAAGGCTGGGAGAGTACATGTGGGTGGGAGCAGGGCATCAAAGACATTTGTTGTGATGGAATCCCTCCCAAAAATGAGCTTTTAGGCAGGATCAAAGCCAGGGCACTGGCCTGCCTGGGGTGATTATGCACTGTGAGATTCAGCACGTGTCCTCCATAATAACACAAGTTCATTGCACTTGCTAGTGGGTATTCACAGAATGATTTATCCTGTTCCCATTTCAGATGACGGTCCCCTGTCATCCCTCTCTGGCTTTGCTAATCCCAGCTTTCTGTAGTTTTTATGTATGCCTTGCTTCTTGATCCCTGAGGATGTGATGGAAGTTGCCCTGTGTTTGCTTTGCCCACACTGGCCCTTCGTGTAGGCTGCAACCCCAGAGAACTTCTGCAGTCGCAGCACAGCTTGTGCCTCTGGGCACGGCAGTCCTGGTGCTGCCAGAGTTTCCACCTACTCTTTCTACCAGCTTCTAGTAGAGGAAAATGTAGTTAGATTGGGCTTTTTCCCTATAGCTGGTAAGTCTGCTCCAGTTTTTCTTTCCAAGCCCTGAATTTTGGGTTGAACTCCAGTACCCTTCCCTCGTAGTGTTGAATGTTTTGTGAGCCTCTCACTGACACTGGGTCCTTCTGCTGGTGAGAAGCATCTGTCCCTTTTGTGCCCCCTTCCTTTTGCTGCCCATCAGTGGGGGCTGGTGTCCCACACAGCCCTGACTGTGTTTCCCAGCTCCTGGGTCTGACCTCATCTGTGGTCTTGATAGTGAGGAAGCCCAGAGATGCCACGTAACCAAGGGGATGTGTCTGTGCTCGGGCTGAACCTGGCTGGGGGGTGTGGGCAGCTCTGCCTGAGCCTGCTAAGGGCAGAACCAGCCTCAGCTCCATACAGAAGCCTCTCAGGAGTGGGATTTACTGGATACCTTCCTCCCCAGATGCAGGCAGACCAGCACAGCCATGTGAGGCCGGAGTGGCTGTGCTGGCTCCGGGCAGCTGCTGCCACGCTGGTTTCAGGAGCAATTAATGCTGAGCTAACCATGGGCCTCTTCAGAGCTGAGCAGGAGGGATGCTGAGCTGCAGGGCAGTGCTCCTGTGCATGTGGGCAGCAGCGAGCACGGAGGGCTCTTCCCTGGTTAATTCAGGCTGGCGTTGCAGAGAAGTGCTTGGAGGCCCAACAGGCGCTGCTCAGAATAGCCCTTGTGCCAGCTCCCAGTGCCCTGTAAGGCACAAACCAACATTTCCCAAGCCCAGGACTGGCCTCTCAGCCTGCCCTTGCCCCTCACTCCTGGCTGCCTGGGGACCAGGCCTCTGAAGCTGTCGCTGTCTGGTTTCAGAGCCGTGTCCCTCCACCTTGCTGCAGCGGCACATGGCAGACCTGCTCCGCAGCGACCGCGACCTGGCCCCCAGTTTCCTCAACAGTGTCCTGAACCAGCTGAACTGGGCGTTCTCCGAGTTCATCGGCATGATTCAGGAGGTGGGTGTGCACCAGGGCTGCGGGATGCAGCACTCGATGGGTGCCGTGTCCTGCACGCAGCAAGGCTCAAGGCTGGGCTGGGGATCGTGGCTCTGCTTTTGGGAAGGGACACCTTTTTAAGGTGCCTGCGTTGCTTGGCAGATCCAGCAGGCAGCAGAGCGCTTGGAGAGGAACTTTGTGGACAGCCGCCAGCTGAAGGTGTGTGCCACCTGCTTTGACCTGTCGGTGAGCCTGCTCAGGGTGCTGGAAATGACTGTCACGCTGGCGCCGGAGATCTTCCTCGACTGGAATCGCCCGTCGTCAGAGCTGCTGCTCCGGAGGCTTGCCCAGGTATCATCCTGTGTGAAGAAACTGCATCTGGAGGGGCGTGGGGACCCCTCTGCCCTCTCTCCAGATGTGTGGTGAACTGGGGGCTCCTGCTGCAAGTGCTGTAGTACTTAGAGCTGCTGCAGAACAAGTGGTGCTCCCTAAAATCTCCACATATCAGCTGTTCTCCTCCTTTGCAGCTGGCCTGGTCACAGCTGATTCCTACCTCTACTGGGAGGGAGGGAGGGAAGGAGGGAGGAAGGGTGTCAGCTGCTCAAATCTTCCTTATGAGGGGCCAGTAAATGCTGAATTCTCCTGTGACAAGCAGTGTGGTGAAGTCTGGAGAGGAGGTGTGGTACATCTGGGTGAGGAGCTGTGGGGAGTATAGCTGGTTTCACAGGGCACACACTCCAATATTTGGGCAGGCATCTTGGTCCTTTATCCCTCTGTCCTAGAACATGGTACCAAATGTCTCCACTTTCCTGCCACAGTGACTGGGACAGCCCCATTCCAACTCACAACACCCGTTAGGTTCCAGTAAATTAGTTTCTTTTCTAAAGCATGAGAAATCCTGGAAAGCCCTGACGGCAGGCTGCCCTTGTGCAAGCTGGACTGGTGGAGAGCAGTCAGATGTACCTTAGCAGTACCCCAAAGGCTGAGACTCAGGGCTCTGAGCAGATGAAACAAAGCAAGAGGTAGTGGGGTCTGATACCATAATCACGAGGGAAGTGCTCAGCTGGGTGAGGAGGAAAGTGAGGGGCCCTTAGCACATGGCTTAGGCAAACTGGGGAATGTGCAGCAGAGAGTGGGGTGCTGCAGCTTCCTCCGTGCTGCCTGGTGCTGTGATGAAGCCGTGGCCCACCACCGACCATGCCCACAGAGGGGTGCTGTGTTCTGCTGTTGCGCACTGGGGCAGCAGGAAGAGGGATGCTGCATTTGAGAGACGGTGCTCAGCTTGCAGCAGTTGTGTCCAGCCTGGAGCAGTCCCCACTCCTCCCCCTGGAGAGTTGAGTGAGAGCTAATGGTGGCTAATTAAGTGTCTTCACAGCTGACTCCATCTCTGCAGATTGCTCCCTGCACTCACCCCCGTGCTTCAGAGCTGGTAGGCCCATCCTGCTGCCAGCTCCAGGCAGGGCAGGACCCAGACTGTGCTTCACCCTGCTGACACTGCTTTTGCCCATGGCTGCCAGCTCACTCTTCACAGGCTGTGGCTGTCCTGGGGACTGTAGCTTCTGCTTGCCAGGAGCTTTTGTCTGCAGAAGTAGCTTGGCTTCTGTAGGTGGGAATTCAGATTTAGGTGGAAGGTGCTGACATTCAGGTGTCTTGACCTCAGAGTGACTCTTCCCTGGGAGGTTTTGGTCTGGTACAACCGCTATGTGTGGTAGCACTCCTTCTATGCCAGGCCCAAGCTAGGTGTGTGCTGTGAGCCTCCCTCTGTGCATCCACCAGCTCTCAGGCACTGAGCCTGAGCTATACATGCTGCCCCAAAGCTCTTTGCATGCTGCTCATAGGAAGGCCCATCCAGAAAATACAAACCCTCTCTGCTTTTCCCTACACAGCTCTTGAACCAGGTGCTGAACCGTGTGACAGCTGAAAGGAACTTGTTTGACAGAGTGGTCAACCTCCGTCTGCCGGGTGAGTGCACTCTGTCCCTCTCTGTGGAAAACATGCTGGGAGCATGCCCTTGGAAAGGGAGGGATGGCTTGTACTGAAGGGCAGTGCAGAGCTGGGATCAGACCTCAGACCTGCCCTGCTCTGCCTGTCACACAGTGGCTGAAGCTCTTACCTTTCTCTTTTGCTTCCATAGGGCTGGAGAGCGTGGACCATTACCCAATCCTGGTGGCTGTGACGGGGATACTGGTCCGGCTGCTGGTGGACACTGATGTTCAAGGGTGAGTGGCTTTTCCCTTCCAAAGCACGGGGTCTCTGTGTGTGGCACTGCTCTGGGTGCTGCAGTGGGGCCGTGGGAGGTGTTGCAGGAGCAGCATGAGCTGTGGGGACTAAAGCAAGATGAAGCTGAGGTATGTGGAGCAGGCAGAAACCAAAGAGCCACATTCCCTGTAGTAGCTGCATCCCAGTGCCACTGCTGGGTGCAAAGCCCCTTCCTGTGGGTATGGAAAACCCTTGTGAGAGGTGGCTGTGAGGTGCTGTTCTGACAGCACATGTACACCTTGCTTCTTGGGCTGGGGTCTGGCACTGTGTGACAGGACAGCTGCTGTTGGAAGTTGTGGGTGCTGCATGTGATAGAGCTGTGCTGATGTGGTGACACTTCAAAGTGCTGCAGCACACAGTGATGGCTGGAAGGGAGCTCACTGAAGCTCCTTCCCCCTGGACCCATCTCAGGAAGGCACCAGAATGTGTGCAGAGCTGTCTGGCTGCCCAGATGTGTGCTGCAAAGGTGAGACAAGTCTCCTCCAGGCACTTGGGTGATGCCAATTTTAAGATGAGACAAATCTTGTCTTTATGGTAGCCAATTATTCAGAGGCAGCACTGGAGGAGTGATGTGGCTGGACAAAGCCACAACTGACCCGATCATTTGTGTGTCTGTGTCTGCTTGTACCGAGTCGTGGAAATAGACTTGTTGTGACGCTCTGCAGCCCTGCCTTTGCTGTCTCCCAGTGTGATTTGCAGGTGCCTTGCCTGGTCACTGTGTGCTGTAGGCTGCTGTAGGAGATGGGGCTCTTCTGTGCTGCACATCCTGCTTGTTTTCATGTCTGGAGAACGCAACAGTCTCTGGCTTTGCAGAGAGCAGAGTCCCATCTGGCCAAGCAGCTCAGCCCTGCAGCCAGTGTTTCAGCTTCTTCTCTCAAGGACTCAAAGATGTACGCAAATATATCTAATTATAACCTGCCTCCCGTGGCTGCTGCACCAGTCTCACAGCCCCCAGTGTGACAGTGCCAAGACCTGGGCACAAGGTCATTGATCAGTGGCCTTTGTGGGCTGTGAACAGAGGTGGATATTGCTCGCCCCCAGAACCTTGCTCAGTGGAAAGGGCAAACATCATGGATTTGATGCCACAACTAGACACTTCTTCCTGAAGGGGGAGGTGATAAAGCAGTTCCCTGCATGCCAGGATGAGAAGTCCTTCCCTGCCTGTCTCTCCCTTCAACATCTGTCCCAGGCCAGGTCACTTGTCAGGTCAAAATGGGGAAGGGTTGTCCCTCACTTTGTCAAACCCCAAAGAGCACTAGGAATATGGTAGTGTGGTATCAGTCACATCCTTCTTAGCCTGCAGGGAGTCCTGGAGAGACAGAAAGCTTCCAGACTCTGTCCTTTCCCTGAAAAGGCCGTTGTGCTTTGGGTTTGTGAATTCCAGGCAGCCAGCATCATCACCAAGTGTCTCTGTCCCCTATGTGCCAACAGCCTCCTTCATGCCTTGGGCTGCACCATCACAAACCAAAGGCACTGTGCTCTGGGGAACTGGCAAGTCTCTGATGTTCAAGGGCTTTGTAATCACTTCCCTGAGCACTGGAAAGGAGAAATAAATGCAAAATAGTGGAATGATGTGTGAAAAGCATGGTGTCCTTAGGGTGGACCTAACTGAGCGGGAGAAGCAGAAGGTGGAACAGGAGGAAGCCCAGGGAAAAATATCCATAAACCAAAATTGTTCCATGTGATTTTGCAAAGCCATGCACTAAACCTGAGGTTTGGTACGTCAGTGATCTATAAAAGGCAAGCAAATGTTGCAGGGAAGCCATTGAGGTCAGTCAAGACAAAAGAACCGAGGCAGGTGGCTTGGAGACCCTCTAGTGCTGCCCAAAAGGAGGGGATGGCAGAGATCAAAGGCAGAGTACATCATGGGGAAGGGAGAACTGAGCTCCCACCCTCTTGGCAGCGCTCTGAATTGAGGAATGGGTGTTGCACCCCACTTAGGGAGCTGTTCTGCTTTAAGGAGCCGCATTGAGAAACGGCAAACAGAGATGGGATGGAGAAAACCAGCAGGTGAGAGAGGAACTCCTGGGGCTTTTTTGCTGCCTTTGCACTCCTCAAGGGCTCAGTCCTGGTTTCATGCCATGTGCAAGGCACCATCACCACAGGATGCTGAAACCTGGGAGGGGCAGCTGGGGTAACAGTCACCCAAAACCCAGGGAGATGGTGCATGTCAACGATGGCTGGCCCAGAGCACAGCATCTGTCTCCAGGTGCATGAGTAAGACGAATGGAACAGGAGAATTCAAACCCTCCTCAGGTCTGTACACTCCCACGGGAGGTGATTGCCATGGCTGAAGTGATTTAAAGGGTCCTGTATGTAACCAAGCTCTCCAGGGCAGGCCCATTTATGTGAACTCATGTGTAGACAGCTTTCCTTTTTCCTTTCTCCCTCTCAGTGCAGCAAGCAGGATAACAGGACAGGCTTTTGTCCTTCCCCAGAAGCACTCTGCCAGGGCAGTGCTGAAAGCTGGTAGAAATTTCTTCCAGGTCCCATTTGGTAATTCCCAGATTGCCAGAAATCATTAACAGAGAGATTTTCCAACCCACATTTGCACATAGCATCCCTGTTGGAATTACCAGAGACGGGGTGACCCTGACAGTGTTCCCTGTGAGGAGGCTGTGCCCCAGAGAATGAGGACAGGGACAGGGCCTTGGGAGACTTCCTTGATTTGGCTGTTTTTTCTGGTTCCCTCTAACCCAGCAAGCAGATGCTGTGCCAAGCACTTGGTTGGAAGGTGCTGCAAACATCTGGGATATAGGGAAAGGGCTCATCTGGTAGTGAAGGAATGAAGTCCCATTTATGGGATGAGAACATTGCAGTGGGGAAGGAAGGAAGGAAGGAAGGAAGGAAGGAAGGAAGTAGAGCCAGGGCCCTGCCAACTCATCCAGTCACGTTATCAGGCTGCAATCAGATGCCTCAGCTGCTCCTTTCCCAGCACAGGACTCTCATCCAGGCATCAAGTCCTCTTGCTGTGGACTCCTGGCATCAAACAGAGCCATTAAGCACAAGGAAAGGGAACATTGCCCAGGCTGGGCTGTGGTGAGACAGTTGATCCATCATTCGCCGTAGTCCCTGGATGGAGCAGGCTTTTGAGAGAGCAGAGGTGCATTTCTATGCTGGGTCAGGCAGGACGGGCTGGTGCTGCTCATGGTGAGCCACAGCTTCAGTGCCTCCTCCCAGCCCTCGGGTCTGAGAGCTGTTGGGCAGCACTGGGGAGTGTCAGGGCCTGGCAGGGCCGAGGGCAGGGATGTCCCTTTGCTCCCTCTGCCAGCCTTAATGACTGAGCGGCGAGGAGAGGGAAGGCAGGATCTGCCAGGCTGAGCCAGGAGCTGAATCCACGCCACAGACCCTGGCTGCCTTCAGGCAGTATCATCCTCCCGTTTGTCTGCTTGCTAAATAATTGAGCAGATTTTCTATTAAGCCTCTTTCGGAGTGAGCTAATGGAGCAGCGTTGGCCAGAGCTGGTGTCAGGATCCTGGCGAGAGCGAGTGGCAGGGGAAGGGGTGAGGCCCGGAGGTGAGGCTGTGGTCCCCTGTGTGTGAGGGCATGCTGTAATGAGGACGGGCTTTGTAGGAGGTGAGTGGCCATCCCAGAGTGGAGATGAGCTGTGTTGTGTCAGGGCAGGGCCACTGCTCTGCTCCTCGGGCTTCCCCCAGGCTCCCTCCATCCCCTCAGAGGCAGGGACGTGATGCTGTCAGGGTGAGGAGAGCGTCAGGGCGCCTTCAAGGAGCCTGTGAACCAGTCTGTACAGGAGAAATCCTTAAGAGCCTTCAAGGTGTATCTCCCAGGGACTTCTGCACGAAGGACAGAGAGGACAGAAGGAAAAGCACTGTGCTCACCAGGAGGATGGTGGTACCAGCCATCAGAGCAGAGAGTGGGGGTCCTGGACCGGAAACAACCATGCTGAGCCAGTGGGATGCTGAGCAGGAGCCAGTGGGACCTGCCAGAAGCAGCACTGGGCTGATGTGATGTTGGGATATTTCTGCCTGGGTCTCCACACTCTTCTCCTTTGCAAACTACTGATGGGTGCAGAGAGATGGGCTGAGAGGAGACAAAGAGGTTCCCGGGGCAGAAGTAATGTATTGGTGAGCAGAAAGGTAAGAAAGCACAAGACTGGATGGAAGAGGAAGGCTGAGAAGACTGCTCAATTGCTAAATGGTTTGGGGATCGCCTCTGCTGGAAAGATCAGAAGATCCCAGTCTGCAGGTTCCTAAACAGCCTGGCCACCCACCTGTGTGCTCGAGTGCTGCTGGGACCCTGGGGGGTTGGCTGGTCCTGTGGATATGGTAGTTTTCTGCATAGCTCCCATAAAACTCTGTAATTACTGATCCCTTGAACACTAGTGCTCCCTCTACAGTGTTGATGAGCAAGCTGTGGTGGAAGGAGGGGCAGGAGTAGACATTTCGTGGATCACACAGTCTAAAGGAGTCCTTGGTACCTTGCTCTAAAGACTCAGAAAATGGGTGGTACTCCAGTTTTGTAGTGTGTAACACCAGGGTGAGCCAGAGCACGGAAGAATGATTAGCTCTGGCCTAGGTTTCATGGTTAAAAAAGGAGTGTGGTCAGTGTTTTTACAAGCTGCCAGCTCCAAGTGCTGCATCCTGAGTGATGGGACTGCCAGGGCTGGGCTCTCCCAGCCCCTGGGGGCTGTCAGGCACATGCTGGGAGGCAGGAGCAGGCTTTGTGCTGGCCAGCACCAGGCTTTGCTGATTTGAGCTCTCTGGAAAGCTGTGAGCATCATAAGGAAAGGATCCAGGCCCCACCATGTTCATCATGGGTCCATCCTTGGTGAGAGGAGGACAGGACGAGACTGACATTCAGTGCACTCCCATTGTCCTGGCTGAGGTGTGAAGTGCCAGGGGAGACAGGAGTCAGTGTTGGACACTGGTCCCCAAAGCTAGTCCTTATCCCAAAGCTGGTCCTTACCCCCACACATGCTGGCACAGGTCCCTGTGTGCCAGGGCCACTGAGCTTTGTGCTGACCCATTACTTTACCCTGCAGAGTCAAGGAGCAGGAGGGAGGTTTGGCAGGGAGCCAGGGGTGTAATGGTGGAGATGGCTGCCAAGAGAGGACAGTGTATTCCTTAGGGAACATCCATTAGGTTTCCCAACTCATGCCTGTCAGAGAGGCTTTGCTCCTGGCTGTTTTTCCTTGCTGAGATGTTCTGCCTTTCAGGCTGCTTAATGAACTGCTTCGACAGTTCAAACTGCCTCCCAGTGCTCGCTGGATCAGCAATGTGATGTGGGATCCTTTCTGAGCATCAGGAACGTGTGAAAAGCAGCAGCAGGACTTTCCTGGGTAAAGGCAGTGGGATCCCTTGAGGGCAGCACGGATACAAACCTCAGAGCAAGTCCCTGGAGAGCAAGCCTCAGCTTTACTGCAGGGGTAGGAGAATTGCAGCCAGCCTAGAAGAACTCTCTTGGGCTTTTTCAGGCTGGTGTGTCCCTGGAAAGGCCCTTGGGAGCTTTTCTTACTCTCCCTGAGCTTTCCCCAAGCTTCAGTCATTACCCTCAGCTGAGGATGCAGGTTTGCAGGAACACTGATGCCTGGGAAGCTGGTGTTGGCAGTGGGGGAGATTTTCGAGGAGACAGACAAGAATGATAAGGTGATAATGGGTGGGTAACACCCCCTCTGGGTGCTGGGGCCCAGAGCAGCACTTCGTCTTTCCTTCTGGAGGAAGACATGGTGCTTACATGTAGCACATGCTCTGGCACAGGCTTGGCACTGTCTCAGCAGATGCAGGCCACACTCGGGTCAGTGCCCTTGTCTGGTTTGGACCTGGCTGCAGTCAGCTGCGTCTCTTCTCTTTCCCAGACATTCCCAGGTCAAATTCAAACCTTCCTTCCCATAGGATCCCCGCCGGCTGCAAAGCCAGGGGTGATGGCAGCACCTCAGCTCCACCCTCAAGATGCCACTCACTTCCCTGTCTGACACCGACGCACCCCATCACCCCCTGGCAGCCCCCGGTGTGGCCAGCACGGCGTCCTGGGCCCGTCAGGACACTGTGCTAACGTGAGGTGACAGGGCCAGCGGTGGCGGGCGTGGGGAGCGAAGGCAGGGGCCAGCGGGGCCTGTCGCTCCGCATCCGTCACCTCCGCCCACCGCGGGGCACGGAGCTGTGCAAGGTCACTGTAAGGAGCGGCGCTGGGAGCCGGGCTGGCTCAGGAGAGCTGCTCTCCCAAACACTCGCCCTTCCTTGGATGGCGGGGGAGGTGGTTTTGACAGTTTATTTGGGTGCAAAGTTGAGTTTTTGCAGGGATAAAGGCTGCTTGTTTCACGGCCAAATAAGTTGGAAGGATGTGTCCCGATGCCATAGGGTTCTTCCACTCCCATCAGTCACAGGGCTGCCAGCAGCTCTTGGGACCAGGGCGCTCAGCCGTGGGAGGGGGCTGCAGGTCTCAGAAGGGTCCTGGTCCCCACAGCGGCTGAGCTGTGCTCCTGCCCACAGGGTAGCTCCGGCCTCCCCTGTGCTGCATGTGATGGCCACATGCTCCTGCTCCAGCTGTGGGTGGGATACTGGTGACTGGCAGATGGGTCTCTCTGTGGGACCAGACAGGCATTTTGGAGGGGGCAGAACCATTCCCTGTTTCAGGAAGAGGCAAGGGTGGGTGCCAGAGAAGGCAGCGCAAGTGAGATGAGTGGGGGGCTCTATCTGCAGAGAGCACCAGGACTAAGCCAAAGGTAGGACCAGTCCCATCCATAGCAGTGCCTTTTCCCTGCATCTAAACGCTGCTCATTCCTTTTTGGGGTCTGGGTGTGCCCTCGTGTCGGTTGGTGCTGCTCCTTCCCCAACTCTCAGGCATCATTTTGGGGACCTGCCCTCCCAAGGACAAAGCACTGGATGCTTCTCTCTCACCAGCACCAGGCCACCAGCACATTTAACCCCCTTGCTGACACCACCCAAAGGCTATTTGATGGGAACAGAGGCTGTCAATCCAGCACAGATTGCCTGGCTCCTTGTGCTGGGCCTGCAGGAATTCGGGGCTCCCTCAGACCTCAGGCTCCCACCGCCCTGCCCGTGAGCTGCGGGGCGGCTGCGCACTGCTGCAAGGGCAAGGAGACACTCAGCCCAGCGTGAGCTTAAAAAAATAGGCATTTTTATTCCAATGGAACTAGAGAATTACGGCCCAGGAGAGGGGAGGATTACTCACATTTATCGATAGGCTGATTAGGTTACTGCCTAAATAGCTGTGCTTGAGCAGCGCGTGTCCGCCTCAAGGAGAAGCAGCGAAGGAGCGCGTGGCGCATCGGAGACCTCAGTGTCCTTGGTGGCACGGGGAGCTCTGAGCAATGCGGGCTGGGGCGCTGTGTCTCGTCACCTAATCCTGCCTTGACGATTTACAGCTTCTCAGGAAGCAAAAGCTTGTAAGGTTTTCTTGGCTGCGTGGCTGGTCAGGCGCTGAGCTCCATCCCTCCTGCATGGCCCCGTTTGGGGGAGGGTGTGTACCCCCCCCCGCTCCCAGCCATGGCATGCTGATGGGGCACGTGCTGGGAGACGACGGTGGCATTGCCATTTGTGAGCGCCCTGGCATGAGCCAGGACAGTGTCCCACTTGTCACAGCTATTCCTTGGCCTGGGGAGTCTGTGGCAGTGGTGTCAGGTTGGGCATCTCGTGCCTGGGTACGTGGCAGACCCCCAGGCCTGGTGTCACATTAGGAAGGGTGGGTGCCCAAATGAAGGGGCGTTTCTCCTGCGTGCTGGGTTCATCAGCGTTACCCTTGTGCTAGCAAGGCCATTGCCAGTGGATTATGCAGGGTGCCCTTGCTGGGCACCAGTGTGCCTGTGGCCCAGAACCCACCAGGAGGCCATGGCTGAAGCGGTTGTGGGTGATGTCAATCACTCCCGTGGGTCGTGGTCAAGCCAGGAATTCGGGATGCCCAATAATCCTGTTAGAGCAGCGATGGAGGAGACCAGCTCTCAGGAGGCCTCGGCTCTGCTCCCAGCTCTGTCCCACTAAGACACAATGGGGGTGTCAGAAAAGACAGAGCTGATGGACTCTGAGTCCGACTTGAGCTGCAGGACCTTGGGGTGTTTGGGGTCGGGGAAGTCCTCGCTGAGGGCCAGGCGGATCTTGCCGTTCTGTGTCTCCCTGATGGGCTCGAGGAAGACAACGTGTTTGTTGGCGCTGGCCTTGCGGTTTGGCCCGTCGGTGGCAGGAGGGGTGGTGCTGAGGATGGAGGACTGGGCACTGCACTCCTGCGGGGGGCTGAGCGGGGCCGGCTTCTTGCAGCAGCCCAGGCAGCGGCACGGCGTGAGGTACAAGTAGATGATCACCAGCACCAGGCTCACAACGCAGCCCAGCAGGGTCGTGAGGCCGGTGCTGAAGGTTTCCTCAGCTGGCTTGGGGTAGAGGATGGTCACGTTGAACTCGCACATCCTGCTGAAGTTGTAGGGGTTGTTCATGGCCAAGCCTACGTAGACCCCGGAGAGCCAGGGCTTGGCTGCGGCCATCCTCAGGCTGCCGTTGCGATAGACCTCCAGGGAGAGATTGCCGTTCCCGGGGTGTTTGATGGGCTCGTGGTGAGGGGTGATCCACATGTAGGTGGTGGCTGCGTGCGGCAGGCTGGTGTTACTGGTGTTACAGGTGAGCAGGATGGGCTGGCCCACCATCACCTCCAAGTGCGAGAGGTTCGCGTCTCCGGCGCCCGCCGAGCAGTTCTCAAACATGTGGCTGTGTTTGAGGAACTTGATCAGGGACCGGGGCGCATTGTCAGAAACTTTGCAGGTATGTTCCTCAAAGAAATCTTTCACGGAGCTGAAACCTTGCTGATTCCAGCGCTGGAGCATCAGGTAGAGCGGGCAGCTGCACGTGATGGGGTTGTTGTGCAGGTACAAGCCATTGCCGATGTTTTCAGGCAGAGCCGCCAGCACCTCCACAGGGATGCTGCTCAGGCTGTTGGAGGAGAGGTCCAGCGTGCGGAGGTTGTAGATTCCCAGCCCCTGCACCGCGTGGAAGGGGAAGGTGGTCAGGTTGTTCCAGCTCAGGTAGACTTTCCGCAGACCACTCAGCTTGGCAAAGGCGTTTTCATCCACCCGCGTGATGCGGTTGTTGTAGAGCAGCAGCTCCTCCAGGCTCACCAGCGCCTCGAAGTAGTGCGTCTCCACGGCGTGCAGGTGGTTGGAGGACATGTCCAGGTGCCGCAGGAAGGAGGCATTGTGGAAAGCCCGCGGAGAAAGGTTCCGAATCTGGTTGTGGCTGATGTGAAGGGCCTCGAGGTGCGGGACGGTGGCCAGCCAGCGGTCGTGGAGCTCGGTGAGGGCGTTGTGGCTGAGGTCCAGCGTGGTGGTGGTGGGCGGCAGTGCCTGGGGCACCCGCAGCAGCATCTGCTGGCTGCAGCTCAGCAGGTCGGAGGTGCAGATGCAGCCGGTGGGGCAGCGGTGGGGCTGCGGGGAGGCTCGGGGGGGGCACAGCTGGAGCAGCAGCAGGAACAGCTTTGCCACCCGCGGCCAGAGCGGGTCCGTGGGTACCGGCGAGGACATTGTGGCGGGCAGGAGCCTCTGTACAGCCCGGCGGCACAGCCAGGCTCGATGAGACACGAGAGAAAATCTGCCGCCGTCTCCCGTCTCACCGCCAGTGCCGGCTTGGCTCTACCGAGCATCCACAGACGCCTTCTTGCACCCCGCGAAAGAGGATCCCGATTCCAGCTGTGGGGCTTGAAAATACCTACGGGGCGGCATCGCCCTGCCCGCCCGGCTCTGCCGGGGCTCACCCGAAGCTGCCTCGTACCTGTGCTCCGGCCGGCCGGGGGCTGCCGGGGGTCGTGTGGAAGCCGGCGATCAGCATCAGGGGGCTGAGGCGCTCGGGCGCTCCGGGGCTGTGCTTCGGCTTGGGCGGGCTCCTCGCTGCCTCCTGGGGCTGCTCATCCCTGGAGTGCGAAGTTTCTCAGGGCTCAGCGCCGCCGGGGCACATCCGCACTCTGCGACCTCCGGGGAGCCCCGTCCGGCTCCCTCCCGGGCAGCATCTTCAGGAGCCGGGCGCGCTCCGGGAGCGCGGTCCCGCTCCTGCCCCTATTTACGCGCGGGCGGTGCGCGGCGAGGGGGCCGGGCGGGATCCCATTGGCCCCGGCGCGGGGAGTGGTGGCCGCGGCGGTGGCCCTGGCCCGGTCCCTGGCCCCGTCCCTCGCCGTGGCCCTCCCTGCGAGTGGGCAGAGCGATGCGCAGCCAGCACCGACCCTGCGTGGTCGCTTGTCCCCACGGGAGCTCAGGACCAGTTCGGCCGTAGCGGTGTGCAGCCCCTGGAGAGCCGCGACCGGCTGTGATACGTACAGCGGCTGCTCCGCCACTGCCCAGCCTCTGGCAGAATGCTGGAATAAACCCGTCCCCTCTGGGAGCCCCTCGTGTCCCGTCCTGCACCCAGGCTGGCGGTCACCCCCCGGTGCTGCTTCTCTGCCAGCCGCGGTCCTTCCTGCTGCCCTCACCCTCGGCATCCCCACGAGCTGCGACCCCCCGGCACCCCCGGCCCTGGGGTGAGCAGGGGGGCTGATCCCGGCGGGGTCCCCATGGCAGAGGGGGTGCCGCGGGCTGCTGGCAGGGAAGGAGTGGCCATAGGGTGAAGGACACGCAGGAATGTCATTATCCAGAGCTCGGGCGGTTAGTGGGAAGAGGAGAGCTGGGGAATTGGTTTCCATTAGGGCAGCAAAAAGCTAATTTGGCGGCTGCGGCTGCTGCAAGTCAAGGGGCTGTTAACCCCCTGCACCCCGGCTCAGCCTGTGCTGAATGGCTGCTCCCTTGCCCCTCCTGCTGTTGCTTGCCCCTGAGCCGGCCACGGAGCCAGCTCTGCTCCTTGCCAAGGGCTGTTACCAGGCCACGGCACCGGTGCCCAACGGAGACACTCATTAAGGCGACCTTCATCCGTCCTGGCTGTCCCCACTGAAGCCAGGGAGAGCCGTGGTTTCTCCCTCCTGCCTTGTGGGGGGACCTGCTTGCCCTGAGGGCACCCTGAGCTGTCCCCTTGGTGCAGGAGGGCCCCAGCCCCCAGTGTGAGGCTCTGCAGAGCATCTCCCCTGAGGTGCTGTGACCGAGGGCAGCGCTGGCTGCTTCAGCTGCCCTGCAGCAACCCAGGCTCAGGCACTGGCCCGAGGGCTGCAGCCTCAGCAAGTGCTGAAGCTCCACATCGATCCCAGAGCCGCTGAGTCGGGGTGGCAGAGGAGGAGGAGGAGGACGAGGATGGCTGCTGCTCTTTGGCTGCATTTGAGCACGTTCCCCTTGGACTGAGGGGATGCCAGCTGGGAACACTGGTGTGAGAGCGCAGGGTGGGTTGTCTGTAGTCTGAGGTCTGTGTCCCTTGGCAGGACCGAGCGTGCGACCGCGGTGCTGCTGGCGGATCCCTGCTTCCAGCTGCGCTCCATCCAGTACCTGCTGGGCCACGCCGAGCCCTCGGCCCTGGCAGCGGCCGCCCCGGCCACGGACAAGCGCCACTTCTCCCTGCACACCTGTAAGTGTTGGCCCTGCACCGGGAGCTGGGCTGTGCTCACCACCCACCACAGCTGGGGAGGGAGGAATGGGGCTGCTGGTGTCTGTGTCCCCTGCAACATGTCCCGGCCCTTTTAGTCTTGGGGACAGGTGTCTGTGCCCTCCTCCACCACCCCAGCAGTAGCAGTTTGGATGGAGATGTATCCAGTAGTTCTGCCCTTCTCAGTGCCCAGTGCTCCCTGTCCTGGTTGGTCCTCAAGGGCAGCCACAGTCCCTGTGCATCACTCAGCAGCCTCAGGGCAGCCTGAGGGTCCCACCCACCCCACACATGCCCAGTTTGCCCCCCCAGACACAGAGTACATCAGTGCTGAGGAGCTGGCAAAGGTGGAAAAGATGCTGAACCATCTGAGTGAGGAGTCCAAGCAGGCGGCTGCTACCACACTGGTGAGTTCTCTCTCGGTCCCAGCCCTGTCCCAGTCCTCAACAGCGGCCCTGGGACACGGGGCTTTGGCTACCACTGCTAACTGCCTGGTAACCCCCACAGCCCACCAGCGAGGAAGACCTGTGCCCCATCTGCTACGCACACCCCATCTCGGCCATCTTCAGGCCCTGCTCCCACAAGTCATGCAAGTGAGTAGCTCCCATGTCTGACCTCCACCAGGATGACTGCCAGCCCCTGGCCCTGCCCTGTGCCATGTGGGTGGGGGCTGATGCTCTTTCCTCCTCTGTCCCAGAGCCTGCATCAACCAGCACCTGATGAACAACAAGGACTGCTTCTTCTGTAAGGCCACCATTACAGGGGTGGACGACTTCACCAAGCCAGCCAGCTCCTAGAGCCCCACACCACGGGCTCCCCAGCTGAGCAGGGCAGCCCCCCTGCCCCATGCTGGCTTCTCCCCAAACGCTTGCCCTGCTCAGGGCTGTGGGACCCTCACCCAGAGGATCAGGACCCAGCACAGGGCAGCAGCGTGGGGCAGGAGGGCTGCAGGGTGGGAGAGGCCAGTGCCCAGCAGCCTCTCTGCCCTGTGGGCCATTCTCAGGGAGGGGAGCCCGAGGCCTCGGCTCTACAGCAACGCTGGGAACACATAGCAGCCCCGGGGCCAGGGCAGGGGGGCCAGGCTGGGCTTTCGGGCTGTTAACTTGCCCCTGGCTGGGGGCTGACGTCATGAAAAGCAGCATTAAATTATTCTTCCTTATGTGGTGCCCTGAAAGACGGGAAGGGGAAGCCAGGCCGGCCCTGGTGAGTGACCTGGTGTTGGGGCCGCATTCAGGTGATGCTTAACAGTAAATGGAAATATAAATATTTAATCCAAGGATAGCTGGGAGCACAGGGCCTGCTGGGGGCTGCTACATGATGATGCGTGGCTCTGGCACGGACTCGGCGATGGATTTGTGTGGCAGCACATTGGCCCCGTTGAGGTAGAGCTCGTCGTTGACGATGACGTCCTCGCCCAGCACAGTCACGTTCTCCATACGCACCTGCCCCAGAGAGGCCCGGTCACATCCTGGGCTCAGGGCCCAGTGCCAGGCTCCTGCTCCTGCCCGCAGGGACCGCATCCCTGCAGCCGCAGCCTGAGGAGGTGGGAGGGTAAGAGCTGAATCCCAACCCCCTGCAGGGGCACCCACGTCCTCACCCACTGCCCCACGGAGCAGCTCCAGCCCACGATGCAGGACTCCAGCCAGGAATGGGAGCGGATGCGGGCCCCTTCCAGCACGGTGCAGCGTTTGATGCGCACCCCGTCCTCCACCACCACGCCTGCCCCGATCGTCACGTTGGGGCCGATGACACAGTTTGCCCCGATCTTGGCACTGGGGTCCTGGAAGGAAGAGGGGCCATAACAGGGTCAGGCAGGCAGACAGCTCTTGGCATAGCCCATGGCATTTAGCCAGCCAGGGAAGAGGGCACAGCTTGAGGATGGCAGCGAGGACAGCGGTGGGACAAGGCAGAGAGCTCATGACGTGCATGGGGCTGGTGTGCTGGGGCTGGCACTTACCACCAGCACATTCCCTACGACACCGGGCCCCGAGTGCAGCTTCTCGGGGTGCTGAGCCCGCAGCGCCTGCAGGTACATGCACATGCCCGTAAGGAAGTCCTTTGGCTGCCCAATGTCCATCCAGAAGCCTGTGGGGACAGAGCCATGGTGACAGCCCCCAGCATGAGGGTGGCAGTGCAGGCAAGACCCCCAATGCCGCCTGCACTGTGCACAGGGCCTTACCCTGCAGCTCCATGGCGTAGAGCTGCCCATCCTGTGCCATGGCTGGGAAGATCTCCTTCTCGATGGAGGTGGGGCGCAGCTGCGAGGAAAGCACAGGGCTGAGCAGGGGGCACAGACCCCCCGTCTGGCCCAGCCTGGCCCAGCCTGGCACCCTGGCTCGTACCTGGATGCGTTGCAGGATGCCAGGGCTAAATATGTAGAGCCCAGCGTTGATCTTGTTGGACACAAAGACGCGTGGCTTCTCCACGAAGCGGCAGATGCGGCCGGTGTCGGCCTCGCACACCACCACGCCGTACTTGGCCGGCTCCTCCACGCGGGTCACCACCAGCGAGCCCTCGCCGCCGTGCTGCCGGTGGAAACGGGCCAGCGCCGCGAAGGGGAACTCGCAGATCACGTCGCTGTTGAGGACAAAGAAGGGCTCCCCGTCCTCGGCCAGCAGGTCCCGCGCCAGCGCCAGCGGCCCCGCTGCGCGGCCGTGAGTGACGCCGCAGGGACGTAGTGAGCCCAGCGCCCGGGTCCTGCTGGCCCCACCTCTGTCCGTCCCAGCATCCCTCCCAAGTCCCCAGTCCCTCTGGATCCTCACCCGGCCCGCTGTCCCTGGTCCTGCCCGTAGCATACCTCTCCCGATGCCCCTGCTCCTCCCGGCCGTACCCAGCCATAGCCATGCTGCTGCCCATGGTGTCCCACTCCTGGTGTTCCCCACCCCTACCCATCCATACCCACCCTAATGCCCACGGTGCCCCTCTCCCAGCGTCCCCAGCACCGCCGT
>VZRR01012384.1:59868-97838 GCA_013398015.1 Oreocharis arfaki
CTGCCTCCCGTCCCCGCTTCCCGCCCCCGACACACCGCCCGGGCCCTGCCTCCCGTCCCCGCTTCCCGCCCCCGACACACCGCCCGGGCCCTGCCTCCCGTCCCCGCTTCCCGCCCCCGACACACCACCGGGGCCCTGCCTCCCACCCGGTCCTACCGCCCGCCTCCGTAACACCCCCCCCGTACACACGGCCTGCCCGGGTCCTACCGCCCGCCCGGGCCCCAGCACCGTACGGCCAGGTCGTTGCTGCAGCCACCGCACCCTGCTCGGGGCCGGGGCTCCCTCCGGACGCAGCAGCGAGCGGGCGACCCCTATTAGAAGAGAGCAGCGGCACAGCCGCACCGGGCGGGGACGTTCACCCGAGCCCCCCACCCCCGCCCCCGGGCCCAGGCGGCGGGAGAGGCAAGCACGGCACACCGCGGACAAAAACAGATCCTTTAATGCTTTTTGGTTCTCTGTGAAGCACAAACAGGGTGGTTAGTCATGTAAAAACAAACGGGGCCAAGGCTATGTACAAGCAGTGGAGTCCCACCGTGGTGGTCCGAAGGGAGGGGGAGGCGGCTCCCACCGAGCACCGGCAGCGCGTCCCGTCCGTCACGGCCCAGTGAGGTGGGGAAGGGCAGGAATGAGCGCGGGGGGACAGCAAGGGGCTCTCCAGGAGCTGCAGCTTGGCCTGCCCGAGCACAGCCCGCGGGGACAAGGACATGCAGAGGTGGGCGGTGATGGGCTACGCTGGGGCAGGGCCAGGGAAGAATAGGGCTGTTGTGGGTACCTCCACCCCAGCACCCACCCAGCCTTCCTCCCTCCTGCAAACCTGCTGCCTGAGAATCCTGCGAGTCCTGGCACGGTAGGGACCTGCAGGAGCGATGAAGTAACCCAATGCAGGGCAGCGTGCCATGAATAAAGGTCCTTGTCCAGAGGGTGGGAGGGGAGCAGGGGCTTGGGCAAGCTTCGAGGAGCTGAGAGACAGAAAATGGGCAGCTCTGCTGTCCCCTTCCACACCAGTGCCACAGCCCTGTGCCTGCTGTGGCAGCGAGGCCGAGCAGCCGTGCGTTCCGAGCGGCCTCTGCGCACAGCGAGTCAGCATCCATGCGACATGCGAGTATTCCCCAAACAAGCTTTCCTGAAGTAATTAAAAAAAAAACAACTCAACCCCAACCCTGGCCTGGCCTTGTGGGGACCCAGGGTAATGGTAACGCTCAAGTCAGTGAGAGCAGGAGGGAGCAGCCAGGGCCCCAGCACAGAAAGGGGAGCTGAGGTGGAGCAGGGTACGGTCCGGTACCACCAGGCCACAGTATCAAACGTTAATTCCTCATCAAAGGAGGCTGGGAGACATTTATTTTGGGAAAGACTGACTCTGTGAAGCAAAGCTGAACAAGTCAGGCAGTGGTGCTGAACAGTCAAGACACTGGCACTGCTCAGCTAGGTCACCCCTCACCTGGCCCCTGGAGACCCTCAAGGAGGAGACGGGGATCAGCCCTAAGCCTCAGCCTCCCCTTCCACCACCCCCAGACCTGTTGGAAGAGCAGGGCTCGGGGGCAGAGGGTCCCCAGGGGAAGAGGGCAGCTTTGTGCTGGAGGGACATACTCTGTACGTTACAGGAGGGGAAGGGTTGAAATGGTCCGAAATGCCCCGCTGCACAGCTGGGGTCATGTTAACTGCTACAGATACTATTGCTAGCCCACGAGCTGAGTGCTTTCAAGTCAGTGGTCCAGGGCAGAGTCACTCCTGCAGAGCCCTGTGCCTGCCCATGCCACGCCATCAGGGAGTGAGCTAACCCCAGGCCTGAGCACAGCTCCAGGTGTGTGGCATTCCCTCCCAGCCACAGCTCTGCCAGGGGTTGCATTTGGTCATTTCATTTCTGTGTTTGGGGTGGCTACTCACAGTGCCCAAACAGCAGAAAAAGGCAGCATCAAAAGCAAAGCCCCACCGGCAAAACCCAGGGCAGAGCCAGCGCCACCCAACACAGGGACCGGCACCTGACTTCTCACCGGTGGCCCCACAGACGCTGCCAACCGTCAGGCGAGCGCCCTTTCCAAAGAACTCGGGAGAAATTCACAGGGGAGGCTCCTGAGGCAGGAGGCTCCTTGCACCAGCGCCCCAGCCTCGTCAAGGGCCCTGGGCACTCCTGCTTTCTCTTCCCTATGTCCAGGTCCTCTCTCCAGAAAGCACACATGATGAGCAAAGAACCAGGACACCTGGCACCCAGCAGGCATCTACAGAGCCTCCTCCAGAAGGCAGAGGGAGTGTGGTCAGAACTGTCTGGTCAGCACGAGGAGTTCTTCCATCCTGCCTCACCTCAGCTCTTCTATCCAAGTACATTTAAAAAACAACGGAGCGATACAGTTGTTTAAAACCAAATTTGTCTGTGTTTTTCCTGTGGTAGTAGGTGGTCTTGCCTGCTCCTGCCACCAGGACAAGAATAAGAGGCCACAGCCCAGGGCTACTGGTTTTCCTCACGCATCTGTTCCATGATGTTGATGAGGCTTTCCAGCCCGAACACGTAGCCCATGTCGGGTCCGTCGTGCACAGTGGGGTCGTCACGGAAGCCTTTGAACGTGCTGTGTGCAAAGTCAATCATGCGCACGTCCACCTTGGGCTGGGCCGAGGAGCCGGGCTCCGAGCTGCCGCCGTCCTGGAGGCTCTCCGGGACGGAGCCGTCCACCCGCTTCAGGCGCGCCTCCGGCCGGCGCTCCACAAACATCCCCGCCCGGCTGTCCTTCCCGTCGTAGATGATGAGGAGGGAGCTGGAGTAGAAGCGGTAGGAAGCCTGTCTCTCCAAAACCGCCTTCAGGCTCCGCAGTTTGGCCAGGACAGGCTCAAAGAGGTCCTTGCGCAGCTCAATGCCGTTGTGCAGATACTGGTAGAGGGCGTTGCGGAAGCCTTCGATGGAAAGGCCGCGCCCATAGTATTTATTCCTGCATAAGTAATGCCCTGTGTCCAGCTGGTAGACCTGGAACACCAAAGGAAATGCACATCAAGCGGGAGCAACAGGCTAAGGCCACGCAGAGAGCCCTGAGCTGTCCTGCACTGACAGGGCAGGGAGATCTCATCCCGTCCCCATTATGACTGAGTGTGAGCAGGACACAGCTCTGCCCATTCCCTGAATCCCAAAGCTCATGGGTGCAGTCCAGGGGCATACTCAGGATGCCTGAGCACTAGTCCTCTCCCAGGACACCCAAAAGGTGGCTCATCGGTGCCAGTGCCCCAAAAAGCACAGCACAACTGACCCCCAGAGTTAAACAGCAAAGTCTTACAGCAACTCAAGACAATCCTCTAGCAGCAGGAGCTGCCGACACCTATTGCCATTATGTGGCAAGTGATTAACAAGGAGCCCTCATTGCTTCAGAGTCTGTGGGCAGAGATCTGGGTTACAAAATCTGGTTCCTTTGGCAGGTGGGGAAAGGAGTGATTATTGCACAGCAGCACCAGCAGCAAACCCTTGTGCAAAGGGCCCAGGCAAGGCAGAGCAACGTTTTAACAACCAGTGCAGTACAGAAGGAAATGTCACACACCTCCATCCCCAGGCACTGCCATTCTGGCTGAACACTAAGCCACAAAAATAATTTTATTAGAAAATCCCCTAACTGTCAGTTAACAAAAGAGCTTTGGACAAAGCAGGCCATCTCAGGAGAAGCAGGTTCCTTTGTTTTAGGCTTAGAAATGAAGACAAAAACAGCATGAATGCTGGTGTACCTACCTGCAGTGGGAGGTTCAGATTCAGTGCTCAGCAGGAAACACTAACTGGGAGGCTTAATGGAGCTGTGAAAAGCAAAGTGCAGCATCTGCAGCCTGGGGGATCCCTACCTGCATCCCACACACACGGACACCCAAGGTGGCAGAAGTGCTCTGTTCACATTTCTTCATCTGCCGAGCAGCCTTCTCCTCAGAGGCATCATCTCCATGCTGTCTGGTCCCCATCTTCAGATCAAGCACGCAGGGAAGCTTGAAGTGATGCACCACGTTCTCCAGCAAGAGGAACTCTGGGATACATGTCAAGGAGAGTTCACCCACCAGAGACACTCCAGGGCCACCACAGACAGGGACCTGGGCCAGCAGGAGATGGAGTTGGGCAACAAACAAACAGGAGCCAAAGAAGAGAGGAGACAAACGGCTTGGTGAGTTGAAAAAGACAAAACCCAAACAGTGGAGCCAGGCTTTGACAGCTGGTAGAAGGAAACAGCCTAGAAAGTGGAATGGCCAGGAAACAGCAGGAAGGTCACATGCATGTGTACTGGAAATTCAGAGGGGAAACTGAAAAGCTAAACACTGGTGTCAGGAAGGACAGAGTATGCCAGCAGGAATTGCTGATCCATTAAGAGAGAGGTTAAAGTCTAATCAAATCAGCCATTTGACCATATGGACAAACAATACAACCCCTACGGACTGAAAACTCAAGGGTCAAGTAATGGCAGGGCTGGTCTGTCCAGAACAGCAGCACTGCCCAACACACAGGGGGGAACTGAGGAGGTGACAAAGCCAGGAAACAGAACAGTAATGGGAGCTCTCTGTCATCAGCACAGAGTGGGCAACCCCCCGCACCGGGGCACAGCACTGAGAACACACCCCAGGCACTCTGTACAATTTGTTCCAAAATGGGGAAAAAAAACCCGAAAAGTTCACTCTAAGGAGTCCTACAGGGCACAGATCAACATGTCAACATTGAAATGGCAAACCAGAGCACAGCTGGATTAAACCTGCAGGAGAGAAACTGTGTTTGGTTTAGAAAGAGGAACTTCATAAAAATAAGGAAGTGTGCTTAAAAAGGAGAGGGCAGCCAAAGAGAATGACTTCTCTGCAAGTGATGCAAGCTATTTAAAAATAAAAGCTGGAGTCTCCAAGCACACACTTGAGAATTGGAGAAGGAAGCCCACACAGTTAAAATGATGAAGAATACAGCTATTAAAAGTAAGTTTGTTTCTATGTGAAGAAAACAGAATCCAGGTGAAACAAAATAACCCCACAAGCTGTCAAGTCCAGCAAAAGCAGGAGGAGCCATCTGTGAAGGCACAGAAAGCAAGAAGAAACCATATGAAGAAGTCAAGACTGTCTGGAGGTGGAACGAGAGGATCTTTAAGGTCAGTCCCTTCCAATCCAAACCATTCTATGATTCTTTAGTGTCGCAGTATGGGAAGCAAGAAGGAACAGGCAAAAAGGAACATGTAACTCAACTGTGGTCGTGTGAGGGACAGAAATGCCAAGGGAAATGCAGGCCTGGCTGCCTCAGGCACAGAACAGGCAAGGCCAGGGCAGCAGCAGCCTGACACACCCAGTTGTGCTTCCCAAAGGATACTGTACAGCTTCCGGTCCTTGGACTCCGACCGCATGCGGCTCAGCTGCTGCTTGTGGCAGCGCAGGCTCCAGGGGTTGTAGCTGATCTTCTCGGAGCTCAGGCCGCTGTTCCCATCCAACATCTGAAATGGAACATCTGAGTGGATGTGCAAGTCCACCCTGGGACTCTTCGTTTCCTGGATGCTGCTGGTGTAAAGACAGAACAAATCGGCCTGTTAGAATCTTCACATACTTATGACTGTCACCTCCTCCCCTGGCACACAACCATCTCCTGTTCCTTCTCCTGATTCATACAACACAAATCTTCTTAAAAGAAAATCCTCACCAATACCCTGGGCTCTGGACCCACGCTCTGGGATCTGGTTGATCTAATATCACTGCCAGGCTGTACTCTGCTAATAGAGCAAGCAGGAATACTTGTTTCTGCAGGAGCTCTGGCTGTGGTGAGGAGGCAGAGACCCATATTCAAAACACCCTGGGAAGAAACCCCTGGGCTAATAACCAGGTGGGCTGAAGAGTGTTCAAATCTGCTCTGTATGCTTTGGTTCCACATCTGATACACTGCCAACAGCTATCCTGTGTCAGAAGCATTTCATGTGGATGAGTTGGTCCTGAACTCAGCAAAACTCCTGACACTGTCTGCAGTGCCAAAATGTGCTGGGCTAGCAAGTGCACAACAGCGTGGCCACCTGAAGGAAATGCAAAACATCCTCAACCAAAGGAGAAAGGATGAGAGATCTCCCATTCTTCACTGGGCCCTCCAAGTTTTACCTTTCAGTGCTGTCACTGGCCAGGCCAGGCTTCTCCTCCTTGTGCTCGGTGCCGCTGCTTGACCTGTGAAGGCTCCGGCGCGAGTGCTTGCGCCGTGGCTGGTCCCTCTCTGGCAGATCATCCTGCTCCAGAGCCTCGTTCTCCACATAGGGATAGGCCACCAGGTTAATGTAACCATCGCTGTCTCCCTCAAAACAGACAGATACCACACCTGCCAGGGAGAAGCAACACGTCAGTTCTCCCAGGGGAGGGAATACACAACCATTAGCAATCCAAATGTTCCGCAGAAAAGAGGAAAATGTAGCACACAGAGCAGCAAAGCAAACCCAGAGCAATGAAAGAGGGGGAAGCTCTGCCACCGCAGGAAATAAGGACAAAAGTGCAGCTGGTAGGCTGAGGGTGTGATTTATTTCCTTCCTTCAGTCTTGCAGCAAATGTCGTCAAACTGGAGAGAGTCAAGTACAGTCTGCCAAGATGCTGAGGGGAGCAAAGCGTGTGAAATAATATCTGGTTTGTTTGGGTAAGTACCTATGTCCTGCCAAAGCATTCCTGCTGTTGACAGGGACATCACTGGCCAAGAAGGACTGTGCTTTCTCTGCTAAAGGAGCTTTCCAGCATCAGAGCAACGAAGCACAGAGCCCTAAGGCTGAGGTGACACCTGCCATTCTTACCACAAGCCAGCCAGCCTCACAAAAAAGGGACCTGCAAGGGCCCAGGGCTTCCTAGCAATAAAAACAGGGGGCCCTGGAAGCATAACTACCTCTGCCAAGTGCAGGCAAGCAGGACCATGTGTCCTGTCTAGTTTTACCTTCAGAAGGCTCCTGGAAAGCACCATAGTCCAAGGGAAGTTATAGATCTTTCACAGCACAGACTCAGAATATATCTGGCCAGCCACACAGCAGGACCACTGACACTTCCAGTAAGGGCTGACATCTTCATTTCTGGGACTGCACCAGCCCTGAAAATGAGGCCATCAGCCCATCTCCTGATGTGCAATGACAAAATGTTTCATTAGCTTGTCACTAGTATTGACTAGCTGCCAGGATTATCAAATGACAGATGCACTGATTCAAATGATTCATCACAAACCTGAAAAAACCTTGTCCTGCTCAGCTGATGCAGGCCATCCTGTTCCTGTCCTTCCTTTCTCCTTATCTGCACAGGACAATGCTAACAAGGTTCAGGAGGCTCAAACACAACTCCAGAGCAGCTCAGGACTCCAGAATGTCACTACATAAATGCCACTCCAAATGCTGCTTGAATGTGCTCCCCAAGATATCTCTGTGAAGTCTTACAGTAACATCTGAGTGCTCAGACAGAAAATACCATACACACTATTCCTCTCCCCCAGATCAGTAAGAAAGATTTCTGGGACTATCAGGAAACTGCACAGGATGCAATCTCACACTGGGATGGACGTGCACATCACCATGCCATTAGGGTACCAGGAAGTATCTGACTTCAAGAAGACAAGAGTCCATCTGGACTATCAGCTTCACTGCTTTTCAAAACACCTCCCCAGGAAAGACTCACATCATATGGATTCTAGGAACTACACAGGTTTCAGTGGCGTTTTTGATGGAATATTAGAGCACCGTGTGGCCCCAGAGTGGCTGGAGGGTAAGACAGGACCCATCTGTTGCAGACTGCACCCCTCACTCATAACCTGTGCGCAGACACTGCTTTGAGACAGTCAGGCTGTGGCCAGATGCAAAGGCAAGACCTGGCACAGATGGTGGTCCCAGCTGTCCAGAAAGCACCATCTTCCCAGTGCCATGTGGAGACAAAGCAGCAGAGGGAACAGGAACACTGAGCCCCCCAGAAGGCTACCTGACCACATCACCATCCTGAGCACGAACACACAAGGCCAGAAGCCTGTCGAGCTTCTGAAAGACACAGCTGACCTGCCAACCTCCTACAACAACATGGGCACTGGAAAATTCCACTCCTTCAAAGCAGCTGGGGACAAGGTTGCACCTCAGCACTGGGAAAGCTGTACTTCCTGCTTCTGCAGCTTGCTGCTACGGGTCCATAAAAGACATGGGATGAGGAAGCAATAAATCATGGAACTGGAATATGCAAATGCTCAGTCTATGATCTGGCTTCACTAGCCCAAGGTCAAGGCTGTAAGTGACAATAACTTGGTAATAAAACTGCTTCAGTTACACATCCATAATCTTAAACTTTGGGCTACAACTGTCACACTGCAGATTCTCTGTCTAGAAAGAGGAGCACATTCAACTCAGTGTGCCTACAAAAAAAAAAAAACTTCCTCCTTTCCAAGTGCTGCTATCAAATTGCAAAAGAGAGTTTAAAAAAGTAAAATGACACCAAAAGACAGCAAGACAGCAGCAGCTGCAGGAAAATGGAAGGGCAGGTTCTTGAAGGCTGTAACTGCATTCTGGAACGCCAAGAGGCCTCACCTTTGTACTCAGGTGTGAACTCCTTCATTTCTGGGGGCAGGGACTCGTAGAAGCGCTGCTCCCTGGTGATGAGGGGCTTGCAGACAGTGTGGTCGTCGTAGCGCATCATGCTGCTGTGGCCGCCCACCTGGTGAATGAAAGGCTCCAGCAGGACCCCCCGGTCTCCAGATCGAGTGGCATTCTTGCCATACTTGCCCACTTCCATGGTTTGACAAACACACATTGCGTTGGGCACCCGTTGCACTCTTGGAGCATGGGGAGAGCCACATGGGCTGGGAGGGGTAGATCAGTAGTGGTCAGGCAGCCACAGGGGGGAAATCCTGGCAATTTGTTTCCTTGCAGTGATCTGAAAAAGAAAAGGAGATTCCTGTTAATAAAGGACCACTTACACTCACTCCCTGTTCACTTGGAGAAGCTTATGGTATTTATTTATATCTGTATCCTCGTCTGTTTTCTGTTTACATCCTGTTTGTTCCAGCATGCTCCTCACCACCTCTTTAATCCTACAGGTAAACACACGCTAATTCAGAGGCAGTCCCACGCAGAGCTCATCCAATAGGATTGACAGCAGACAGGGAAAGGAGGAGATAC
The DNA here is from genome assembly GCA_013398015.1 of Oreocharis arfaki. NCBI lineage: Eukaryota > Metazoa > Chordata > Aves > Passeriformes > Paramythiidae > Oreocharis > Oreocharis arfaki. Next base: position 68,946 of record VZRR01012384.1, read on the forward strand.
AGCTATTTTGAGCCTCCCATCTTTAGAAAACATTATTTCCTTCCCTGTTGGTTTTATTAGTAAGGCAGTGGAGCAGACTGTGAGCTATAGCCCACACCTGCCTATCGGTAATGGTGACTGACACAGGCAGTACAAACATCTCCAGAATCTGAATTCTGTGCCTCTGCATTTTTAACATCTAAATGACTAAATAATTCCTGCTCACCTGCTACTGTCACACTGTTTCCTCCTTTAGTGCTCACTGACATGAAAGACACAGGGTAAGACAGCCATTCTGTCACTGTGCGCTGGAACTGAACGGATTCTGCTCAGATTCTCTCCCTTATTACTCCCAGCCTTTCAGGACAACAATTTCCTAATGCTTTCACAACACCTATATGCACAACAAGGCTCTGATCTCTAGAGGTAAGCAAGAAATACCACTAAATCCAAATGAGATTACAAGTGCTTTAGAGAAGCAGATGCTCTTTTAATGTTTGCAGAGTGCCCCGTACAGCCACAGGATGATTGAAAAGTAAAGCTGCCCAAATTCTCTCCAGATGACTTGCCCTTTCCAGCTTAGATCACAGCTGCTCCTGAGGCTGCTGGGGAAAATGTCACAGGATTTCCTCACAACGATGAGTTATCCAAATGTTGGTACAAGAACCAAGTGGTGACTACAGTTTCCGAATGCATCGAATTTCCAATATCTTCGCACAGCAACAGCCAAGGGCAGTAATTTAAGAACTGAGGGATCCTGGAGGCCTGAACAAGGGACACGGCTCAGGCTGTTCCTCATCCGGCCACAGGATGTCTCTGCAGCTACACAACACTGCCAGGCCGGGGGAAGTTCTGGATGAACACGAGCTCATGTCCCCGGCTCCAATTCAACCAAGCCAGAGATGAAGCTCAAGAGACTCAAAAGGAGGAGCAATACGCTCCACAACATGTTTAACCCAATCTAACCCAAACTCCTCACAACAGGACAATGCTTCCCTCTCCTTGCCTGCACATCCCTGCTTGCTTCCTCGGATTTTTGGGATGGTATGAGTGTACGTACATTTGAGTTGAATCATCTCACTGATCCCATGGAAAACATTTCCTTTTGTGGTTACATGACCACACCACCGCATTCCGTGCAAGGGAAATAATGTGAATATTCATCTGGCTTTTGAGGCAGGGGCCAGGGAACAGGAGGGAAGAAACCCTACAACACAGATGGTCTCTCTCTGTAGCAATTCATATCAAAGTCTGTTCAAGGCATCCCTCAAAGCCTGTCTCCCAAACTCACTCAGAGCCTAAGCTGTATCACAAACAAAAACATGCTGGGCATTTCTCTCCTCCCTCTTACTTGCTTTATCAACAAGAAGAAATTTCAGCAGCAGACAGCCATAGATGTTTCAGTTGGGTTTAACATAGTTAATATTCAAGAACAAGCAAGGTACCAGCATCTCCAAGAGGTCAGCACTTCACAGATTCCAGACAAATATTTCACAGACTTAAGCCTTCCCTTCCTGATGCAGCTCTGTCTTGGATTAGATTTATTTTATTTTGCCAATGACTAAAGCAGAGCTTTCAGCTACTCCAAACAATACAGAGGACAAGCTTGACTTCACACCTTCCTGTAGTTTAAACTTCATAGGACAAGACAAATAGAAGATTTATCTGTGTGACAGTCAGGAGACATGCACTTGATGCTCAGGATTGCAGCCATCCAAGGGCTGCTAGGAAGTGGCTGTGGCCACCAAGTACCCCAGCACCCCCAAGAAAACCCAACATGACAAGTTTTGGATGTACAGGCTCCCTGGGAGGAAGTGACAGCCATAAAAAAACATAAAAACATTCTGAGGCTGTGACACAGGAGAAGGAGCTGGGCATGAGGTAGGGACAGAGTCCAAAGCCAAATGCAACTGCTCCACACATGCATCCACACACTCTAAAGAGAGTGATACAGGCAGTATTTTCCTATGTACAAGTGAATGTGAGGAAAAAAAAAATTGTGGCAAGCAGAATTTCAGAAGCAACTTTTTTGAAGAGGAAGATTTCCATAGGGCTTGAGAAAGAGACACTTTATAGCTCAGACACAGCTTAAGTGTTTTTCATCAAACTAATTCAAAGTAAAGGGTTATTACTAAACATGGACACTATCCACAAATAACAACAGAAGAATCCCAGCAGTTCCAAACGAATATAAAGCAGAAAGCTATTTGAAGTCCTAAATATTACTCATCCTTCATCCATTAAACAAAGGCATGAGTTCAACTATTTTAGCTGGCTTATAACATTCAAAGTCCTTCCAATCGAACTGCAAAATGCAGTGCACAATCCAAGAAACAGCTTGAGGGAGACCAGTTCATTTAAGCAGATCCTTTGGTATCCTCCACCACCACCACCACCACAGCTCGTGCAGCAGTTAAACACCCGGGCCAGTTTAGCACCCCCTTCCAACAGACTGATCTCTCCTTAGCAAGACAAAGTGCCCACTGAGCTGGACTCACGAAAGGTGGGGGGTGAGGTTCAGGAGCGCAGTTATCCATGACTACACAGACATACCACACCCCATATTTCATTATCCTCCCCAGTAACAGAGTCGTGCACTGCAACAGAATTTGCTCTACAATATTTAAGTCTAGACACCTCTGTCAGTGTATCTGCTCCAAGTCTGATCTGCATGCCTCACTGTTCAAACACTTCTTGGCAATAAGATGTGTTTTCTTGTAATAACACACATTTCCAGACAAAATTCAGTACGACAAGATAACTCTGCTCTTCCTAATCCTTTAAGAGGGGTAAGCCCCATCCCCAAAAAAACCATCACCGTCCAGCAGGGAATATATCCCTCCACAGAAACAGTGCTGTGCTCTTGAAGACCCAGCCAGAGACCTCTTAGACATTACTGAACCCTGGCTGAAGACTACAGGTGTCTTACCAGACCAAGGAGATGCTCCTGCCAGTTCACAATGCCAGAGAACAGAAACAAGAACAGGGATGTCTCCTCTGAGGGCGTAACTTAAAGAGGACAGAAAAATTAGCCTTGGAGGTCACCACATGATGAGAGGTGAGGGCAGGGAACTGCACTGCCACGAGTGTGAGAACTACTGCTGAGCACACCACGATGCTGATGCCCCTACTCCCTATAAACCATCTTGTATGGGAACGCTGGCAATGCTTCATGACTCTCTAGTAAAGCTCCTTCCTTAGATAAAAAGGAGAACAAATGCTCTACATCGTGATGCATCACACAGCAGGAACACTGACTGCCCAGAGCAGCTTGCACATCCATGTTTCCAGAACCTCCTCTCCTCCAACTCCAGCCCCCAGGCCCTGCCATGCCAAGGGCTAAGGCAGATGGCCACTGATGACTCTGGAGACGGGCCACAGGCGAGGGATAAATACAGACCTCAACGTCACGATGACAGAAGCTGGACTTTCCCTGAACAACCCCAGAGCACTCAGGAGCGAAGCACAAGAATAGAAAATACCAGTATAGCAAACTAGAGGGCTACAGCATTTGGTCAATTGGTTCCTGGTGAGTTAAACTCATTAGCAAAGAAAAGCAGAAGCATCTGTGCTGAAAAGCAGAGTTGTTTCTAGTCATGCTGGATTGGATGAGGTATGAGAAGAAAACTCGGTCTAAGAAAGTAAAAAAAAAGTGTCTCCCACTGTGCTATGAGATCAACTTCCCAGCACAAAAGCTGACCCCCACAGGTTTGAGACATGTCTGTCTAGTCAGCAGTAAACGGAGATGAGCCCTGGGACCTGGGCAGAGAACACCACTCTCAAGGAACCTGCAGCAACACTTAGGATGTAACCAGAAACATTTAGCCTTCCTGGTATCCAGGAAGCTACAAACTCTCCTAGCCTGCTTAACACACAGCTTTGAATCCTGAGCCTTCTCATGCATCTTAGCCAACACTGGAACTACTATCAAATACTCCTTTTTGCACAGGCTGCTCTCACCATGACAAGTGTGGCTCATCAGATTAAAGCCAGGAAGTAGAATACAATCTATATACATGCATCCAAAGTGACACAGAAGTCTTAGGAAAAGCTGCTCAAGAATGCCAGCTGAGGAGGAGAATGGCAGCAGCGAGGCTTGGGGAGGAACTGCAGTGAACAAGGGCTTGGAGAGGACAATAGCCATTACCAAGCATGCTCCACCCTATGCCATGAGCTCAGCTGCCTTCACCAATCCTCTTTCTTCCTCAACCACCAGCTGCTGAAGTGTTCACAAGGAAACAGCCTGATCTACTTAACCCAGAGCTTGACCGAACCTAGAGAAAGGGAAATAAAATACAGTACAAGTCCTTAGACAAACCCTATGTTTCTGGCTCCTAAAGATCTGAAGGAAGACTGTGCTGGTTTCAGCTGGGAGAGCCCATTTTCTTCTCAGTAACTTCTATGGGGCTGTGGTTTGGATTTGTGCTGAAAACAATGTTGATGATACAGATGTTTTTGTTATTGGTGAACAGGACTAACTGAGTCAAGGCTTTTTCTGCTTCTGACACTGCTCCACCAGCGAGGAGGCTGGGGGTGCACAAGAAGCTGGGAGGCAACACCCCACCTGACCCAGGAGATATCCCAGACCATATGGTGTCATGCTCAGTATATAGAGCTGGGGAAAGGAGGAGGAGAGGGGGGGATGCCCGGAGTGATGGTGCTTGTTTTCCCAAGCCCCTGTCACTGTGATGGAGCCCTGCTTTCCTGGGCATGGCCGAACGCCTGCCTGCCCATGGGAGGTGGGGAATGAGTTCCTTGTTTCACTTTGCTTGTGCACACAGTTTTTGCACTACCTGTTACACTGTCTTTATCTCAACCCACGAGTTTTGTCACTTCTACCCTCCCAATTCCCTCCCCCATCCCACCAGGAGGGGAGTGAGTGAGTGGTTGTGTGGGGCTGAGTTGCTAGCTGGGGTTAAACCACGAAAGACTACTTGTGCCATACTTCTATCACACTGATCAGAAAGCTTCAGCACTTCTGCCAGCAGCCTGCAAGACCAAGAATTTTCTCCCCTTCTTTTCCTAAGAAAGGAGCGGAAGCCAAGCCTTTTCAGCTCTTTCTGAAGAAAGAGAGGCTGAGCCATGCACTTTTAACTCTGGCTGGAATGCCGAAACCACTCACTAAAACCAGTGCTTAGATCTGAGGTTAAACAAGGCTTTTTTTCCTTAGAGGCCAGATTAGCAAGAACTGCAAAGGCCCTTCTGCTGTCACCTACGCATAAAGCATGGCATGCTTTCCGGGAGGGATGAGGTACTGAGAGTCCTTGTTAGGGATTCAGACCCAGGACACAGACAATACCCGTTTTCTCCCACTGGCTAGCTAAAGCAGTAGCCTCTCTCTTTTTTTTTTTTAAGTTTATTTTTAAGCCAAGTCTTAGCACACAATCACGAACAAGCAAGGTCCGTCACATTCAGCAACATATGGAGCAGGTACTCTGCAACATTTTGTGAACACCTGTCATGCAGCTGTCTGTACGTGGGGGTAACCCAAGCTGGGGCTCAAATGGCCTCTTCCAGCTTGTATTCCTGTCTGGCCTGATGCTGGACAAGCTGGCACTACTGAGATAACATCATGCTGGGGAGCGGTGGAGGACTGCACGTAACAGGGATGATGTGATTTAATTCCCTCGCTGCTCCAGGCTTCCCCTTCCTCACTGGAGAAACGCAGCCCATTGGCAGGAGGGCACAGGCTGCCTGGGGACCTGCCAGTCCTTGTCACTGCTATCAGTGTCACTGCAAAGGCTGCAAGAAAAGCCAGCCCCGGTCTGGTCGTCACCACTCTTTCCTCTCCAGTAGGCAAGGAGGATGAGCAAGAGTGGGCTGAGCTGCTGAATCCTCCTGCTGCACCTTGCCACAAATACACCCTGCCTTGGTAGAAAAGGGCACCTTCCTTCTCTGTTCCAAAGCACTGGCTGCTGTCCAAGCCTGAGTTTCCATAGCAGCAAGACCTGATGGAGTATGTACAACAAAAGGTTGTTTTATCAGTACCAGCCCAGAAGACTTTTCTCCAAGCTCATGCCTAAGAGAGCAGGGTCATCCAATACCAGCTTTGCATTTTATAGGAGAGATGAGATTATGACACATGCTTTCTAGAGAAGGGCTTAGGGAAGATCAGTGCTTGTGAAGCCTCATTGCTCAGCCTTCTGCAAGCTAATTTCTGGCTTCACATCATTTACAAAGAGGAAGAAGTCTCCACAGGTTATTTTTAAATTATTCCAATGCAAAAGCTGCTGTTCAGCACAGCTTTCCAATCCAATGGTCAGATAGCTAGAAAGGAAAATACTTTCAAGAGCCAAAAGCCACAATGAATGAACGTAACCCACCAGGAAAAGATGTTTTTTGAATTCACATTAGTGAAGGGGCTCAGAAACTCAACAACAGGCAGAAAACTGTCCTTGCATTCACAGCATGACAGGGAAAAAGAAAAAAGATTCAAGCCATTCCCACTGAAGAAGCCTGGCTCAAAGACTACCTCAGAAAGAATTTGTAACTCAACTTATGGACTGAATAAGCAGAGGAAACCTCTGCTCATCCTGTTTCAAAAATCTCATGCTTAAAATTTTCATCTAAAATAAAGTATACCTACTCTTTAGTCACAGACCTGGGCCTCTTCCTGACAGTGAGGCTTAAATAAGGCAGCCACATCCCTAAGAAAGTCCTGCACAGTCATCCAGGTAACCACCCAAATGCCTGCCCAGCAGGAAGATGATGGAATGACTACACTGAGTTCAGCATGAGGAGGAGTCTGTTCAGAAGCTGCACTTTCATGTCAGCTGTGGGTACCAAATTCTACAATCTCAACAGCATCGGAAGGCAGGACGGATGAGCAGGAAAATGCACCACACTTGTGCTGACAGCAAGAGAATGAGTCAGAGCTGGTGATGGCTGTGCTGAACCAGAGGACAAACGCATTGCACAGTGAGCACTGCTGGCAGGAAGAGGGAGGTGTGATTTTGTAGGAGCGTGGGCAGAGCTCAGCCAGAGAGATGGCACTGGGAAGAGCTGCTCAGCACTGGGGAGCTGCCCCACCAAACTGAGCAGAATCCACTGCAGTCAGGCGAGCAGGCCTCAGGTTTGTGCTACAACAGGGGGGAAGAGAACAACTGGCACCTCCTAAGTACTTACCTCATCTTCTCCTGGCTAAAAACGCCTCAGAAGACCTTGGAGGCATCATGCCAGAGCCAAGAAAAACAACCAGGCCTAATCTCCTACAGAGGAACTGCTGGCCTCCGAGCTGAAAGGCGCTGTTGTCATCCGCATGTGCAAACACCTCTGGAGCTTGAGCTCCCACTCACACCTCCACACAGACTGGACAAGGAGAAATGGTTGTGCACCTCAGCCTTGTGCCACTCACACTCCTACCTAGTTCAGACACCTGGAAAGCTGGTGGAAAGATGGGACAAGATCCTTCCAGCTTCTGTAGAGAGGAAACAAGAGGAAACTTCCAGCAAAAGCACCAAAATCCCAGAAAAAGGAAGTACTTGTGCAGCAGTAAGAGCAGTTTTTTCATGCTTCAGAGGGTGGTTGACAGGAACTGAAAGGAACAATCACCGTGCTGCACCTTACACTTGTCACACAGAGAAAGCAAAGCACAGGTGCCAAAGTGAGGATTCTGCAACAGGAAAAACAGTCAACTCCCCCAATCCAAGAGCAAGAGCACACACAGTTTCAGACCTTATGTGGGCGACCAAAAAAAGAGAAAGGAGGAGTGTTTTCTGGCTCTTTGCCCTCCACAATCTTATAAGAAATAAGGGAAGATAAGTGAAAACACAAAAGAGAAAAAAACCTCAAACAATACAATTTGAAGAGAAAAGTCAAGCAAAAAATTTTAATCTATCCCTTTTTTTTTCTACTTTCAGAATGGGTAAAACCAGTGAATTAAGAAAACCCACCTAAGCCTCCAGCTCTCTTATAGGGAAATGATACTGAAAACACATACATCAAAAGTTTGGTCTGCACAAGAAAAAAGTGCACATTGATACTTTATTAATCCACCACGTTCTCTTAAGGTTGGTAAAATAGGGCAAGTTTTGGGCTGAAAAAAGCTTGCTTGTCTTGGTTGCTCTACGAAGTGATCCTCCACTATGAAACCAATGCCATCCAAATGCCTGGCTTTAAAAAACCACCCAGTATTATGCTAAGATTCATTCTGGCACTGATTGAGCCAAATCAGTGTCTAACTCCTCCTTCAGTTATTTCTTCAGACCATGGTTACAGGCAGGCAATCCTTTGACATCTGGAACAGCACGAACAGCACCCTCCCACTCAACCCTGCTGCACCGGTACAACTGTTTGCAGCCTCACCATGAATCAAAACTGATCACAGTTAAAAATAAACCAGCACTTTGTTTTGTTTTTTTTAAGGATTACTTTTTAACCCAGGTCAGATCCCCAGTCTATTGTGCAGCTGTACAAACAGTTGTATCAGCACTAAGTGCCTGAATTGCCGATGGTTATCCTTGTGCCTAAAGCCAACGTTTGCATTCCCAGCTCACCTCGTTCCATGGCTGCTGTAGAACAGGATCACTGACTAAACTGAACACGTAGGGGACTTTACTGCCACCGCCTGCAACCGTGGAGGGTCTCTTTAATGAGACAAAATGAGGTCACACTGATGTCTATCCTACAGCTAAGGCATGGCTACTGAGCTCCCTCGAGCTGTTGCTTGTCCAAAATTATATGTCATTTTTGCAGTCTGCATGCTGAAATAAACATAAAAACATGACTAACCAAGTCACTAACGCGAATGAACAGCTCTGGGCCACGTTCTGCAACAAAACTCTCCCAGAAATTGCATAACCACTAACTATCTTGGTGATCTTCCATTCAAGAAACACAAGCCTACGTGATGTGCAGATTCCCACTAATTTGAAGACTGTGACATTAAAAGAGTGAACAGGGGAGCCTATCTGCAGTTTTGGCAACCCTTCAAATTGCGGCTGAATTTTTATTTGAACATGGAAATACAAACAGAAATACTGAAAACCAGAATAAGCACTAAGCAATAATGCCATGCTAGCACGCTTTAGAAACAACCATGAAAGAAACAGACAGAAGGTTTTCCCAAACTACCAGCTCAAACGCTGTTTGAAACAAAACCAACTGAAAATACCTCCTTTTTTGATGGCTGCCTGGGAACCTACTGGGAAATACTTGGTTCTCTGCTTTCAGCTGGTGACAGGTACCTGCATCAGACACACACCACTGTGAAAGGCCTTCTCACTGAAAACAAGGCACAAAAGACTGAATAACCATAAAGATCTGACTTCTAGAACAGGGCAGGAGGCATGTTAATGAAACAGCTTCAGGAAACCAGCTTTCTACAGTTGCTGTTGTCTCTGCTCTAGAAGGCAAAAAAAAAAAAAAGTCTCTAAGCTGTTCAGCAGCCTTTTTTGTAGATGTCATCACATCAATCCATGAAGACACAAAACTGAAAAAATTGCTAACTGGCAAACCTTACCCTTTGTTCTTTAACATGCATCTCAGGCTATAGTTCCATGACAGCTTAAGTGAATCTAAGTCAGCATTCTCCAAACCCATCCTCTCTCCTGAGTCAGCACTGGCACTCACTGATCCTGCTCAGAAACCAGCCTGGCAAACAAGTTAACCCGGAAAGAAAGAAAAGTTGTTTTCGCCAGTGTGGCTTCCTGAACTGGTTTAGTGCCAGTGCCCGACGAAAGTAAAAGGGGACAATCCCTGAGCGGGGCAAGGGCAGGCACAAGAGTAGCAGAGCCAATTCCATTCAGCTCCAGCTGCCCTGCAAACACACACTCAGAGAACAGTCTCACTCCCTTGACTTTAAAGAGATGTGAGTTGTCACTTGCAGCAGAAACATCATTTGACTTTTTCACCTCTTATGACATCTGCGTTACACCTGCATCAGCACTCCTGCAGACAGCTACACTAAGTACCCAGCCTGGTGGGAAAACAAAACAGCAATATATAAAACAAAACAAAAAGCCCTCAGTTTTCAGTTGGATCAGGTCCTGAATATATCTGACCAACAATCCCCCTGCATCAAAAGATGGGAGAAAGTGGGAACCAAGGCATTGCAAAAGTCAAGCTCCAAGCAACTGTGAAGCTGCTCTCTTACTCAACATAGATAAAATATCAAAACATAACTACCAGTAGTTATACAAAACCACTTTGGTTCAAAAGATTTAAACTGTACACTAAAAAATCTGCAATCTAATTCTTCATGTTTTCATCTTCCACAACACAACATTAATATTTAAAATACCCCATTTCCTCAAAAATAAATCTTTAATTTATTTAATACCAGCATTATTTTCAGAGCAAAAGAGCTGCTAAAATATATAGAGGAGAGTGAGGAACAGCCTGTTGTGATTAAATAGGGCATGACAAACAGCAGCAGCATGCACAAGCAGTACTGGGGAGCAAAGCCAGGGGGAACAGTGACAACAACATCACACAAACAACACCGATTCATGAACAACAAAGAATTCTTAGAAACTGCTGCCTGGGTTACATCCAAGGTTCTCTTTACCTTGGTTAAACTATTAAGAAAGTCACTTCAGAAAGCTGACCACTTCTGCACAACGAAGCTTTTTAGGAAGGAGGAGTTGATCCATCTAAAGGGCTCTGTGTAGGAAACCACTGCAGCAGCTCCTGTGAAGCTGGAACACTGAAGGTGACGTGAAGATGGAACGAGTCATTTGTTCCCCATCTCACCATGAAAGGGCTCTTGTGCCAACACAGCTCCAAAAGCTGCATCTGTGTAGGTACCCCTCATCTGCTGGAGAGCAGACACGTCACCCCAGGCTGTGTACAACAATTCCTTAATGGAAAGGACATCGTAGAGTCTTCTCAGGAAAATTTCACTAAGGTATGTTTCATGGCTTTATCCTCACACCCATTTCCTCATGATCAACATCTGCTGCAGCAAGCTCCCATCACTGCTTGTAGCACCTAACTCTGGACACTGCATTCATCAAATTGGGGATTCCTGAAAGGCCCAGCTTTGCTTCAGAGATGCAGAAAATTCAATTTCTACTTGCCATCTTGCTGCCAGGCGGAAGACAGCACACTTAAGGAACAGTCTGGGCCACTTCCATACAGAATTCACTCCTTCAAAATTCAGAGATTAAGTTGCGGCTGCTTCTTGAACAAGCAGCAAGTTTCCATTGTATTTGGACAGTCTTGCAAAAAAAGTAGGTGTTTCAAAGAAAACACTAAGTTCACGAGCAAATGATACATCTCTGTCCCAACACATCACTAAAAAAATCATAAATCACAAGCAAGAAGTTAATCATAATAAATTTTTGACTGCTGACAGTCACTAACATTCAAAGTATTGCACTTTAAATATCAAATACACATATTACAGGGTTTTTAGACATTAAGAAAATTTAGTAAAGCCATCTTTTAGGACTGCATTTTGACATGTGAATTTCGCACAACTCTCCAACACAAGCAAAATACAGGTGCAACGAAATAAGGCAAAGGTAAGACTGCGGTGAAGCTGCAGAGCACTAAGCAGCAGCACATGGTCGTCCTCTTTAGATCAAAGCATGCTGAGAGTGCCTCATGAGGAACATACCAGTATCTCTATACAATGAGACTTCATAACTCTGTCACACAAGATTATCAACCCATACACACACAGCTGTCTTCTGGCAGGTAGTCAGACCTGAGGCAGTGAGAGTTTTACAGGGGTCAAGACTTGCAGGATTCATCTAGATCTATTTTCTGCTGCTGTGAGATGAAATACGAAAGTGGGAGAGAAATTGATCACAGAGGCAACAGAGCTTTGTGCAGGGATTGTTTCTCACGCCGCAAAAGGTGACCTTCCAAAGCCTCTGATTCTCCTCTCCTTTAAGAGGATTATGAATCCTACCCTTGGGAGACTTCTGCTCAGCTACCAGCCCAGTGCTATTACACATTAATATTATGTCTTGCCTCCTCATTCCCATCAGCAGAGAGATATGAGAAAAATTTATAAGATCGCTGCTCAAAGACCAGACTTTTAATGGAATCTCTAATACAAGCAGGGAAAGCCACAGTCAGTGATGTTTAGAGGGGACTCTTTGTGGCTGTCACATACCCAGCTGCAGATCTGCTTAGTGCTTCCCTGCTCAAATCCCAATTCAGCTTATCTGCTCATGCAGGCTGCTGACTACCCTGGAAGCAGACATTTCATCAAGGAAAGACTGAAAAGCAGAAATCATCATATGCTAAAAAATTAGGGCAAGTCTAGTGAATGTGGTTCACAGCTCCTCAGCTCATGTACCAAAGCAGAGCCTCAGCAGGCACTAAGCCCAGGTGGGCTGTCAGGAAGTGAGAGCAGCAATGCCCTGCAAGAACACGCTGGCACCTCAGAGGGAAAGCCAAGGAGCAGAATGCAGCACATTCAGTTACGTAAATCTTTCTTTTTCACAGACATCAGACACCAAGAATTTGAGGACAACTCTCTCCCTGTTCTTTTGGGTTTTTTTCACCTTCCAACAAGACACCATTTGGACGCTTCTGAATGGAGTTTACAAAGCAAGGCCTGAATCTTCCCTGGACAACACAACCAGGAATCATTCCCCTTGCCACTTAGCAGTGCACAGATGTAAAGCAATCCATGCTGCCAGAGAGGTGAACATACACCTCTATTTTTTTCTTCATAAGGTAATCAAAGTTACAATGCTTTATGAATTCCACAATTACAAAAAAAAGGTGGGACTAGACATGAAGGTAAACCTCAACAGGAAGGAACACACTGCCAGCATCTCTGTGAATGGAGATTTAGGATGAGATTAGACCCACATACAAGCTAATCCTAATGGATACAGTCAGTTCCCATTTGGAACAAATGGCAAAGTGCTCTCAGAAAAAAAAAAAAAAGCACTGGCTAACACAACAGAAGATCTCAAATGCATCTCTAAGAACACTCCACGGTTTTGGCTGTTTCAGACTACACAGTGCAATAGCAGAGTTCAGGCAAGAGTTAGAGTTTTAACCAGTAACTGTACAGAGAAGCTACAGGGTTAACGACAGACACACAAAAGCCATAAGGAGCTGAACCCATGAAGAATTACTACAAAAGCCATAAACGCAGAGGAGCTAAAATTACATTCCTTAGGCAGTTCTGATAAAATAAAAATGATCTATAGCTTTCCAAGAGACCACTAACTGAAAGACAAATGTAAGCAGCTTGTGGTGAACTTGGATTTTTAGTACTGTTCTCAACTTTTTAATTATGATGCTTTTAAAACAGAAAAAACAGCTCTGATTAGAAAGTCAGTTGCTGCAGATAATTGATCCCCACAGAAAAATACACAACTAGGACAAAAAATGAACTTCTAATTGCTATTTTTGATTCTGCAGTGGCAAAAAACCTCAAGACCAACATTATGTAAGACCATTAACCTCTTTGCTCATAACTGGCACCTTAATTTAGCACACTACCACACTAGATAGCTTAAACTGAATTCTTAATGCCAACACATACCACTGGGTGCAGCAAGGCAGTAATAGCAGTACTGAAAAGGAAAAAAATTCCAAAAGCAAACACCATACATGGAATTTTGCAATTACAGTTCCTTGGGCATAAGAATATATACCTTAGCCTGATCAGAGCTAATGAAACAGTATTCTTTCCAGATCTGCAATCCTGAAAAGATTATCAGATGCTCCAGAGTATCTTAGTAACACTGAGAGAATTCAAAGTACACATTAGATCTGGACTGACAGAAAACCTCCAGATCACCTTTTACAATAGCAAGTTTGTCAAACCCAAAGAGGCTGTAATCTGCTGAAAACAAAATTACTTTGTTTTGACTGATTGTTTTTTCTTCTTTTGAAACTAACCTTGCAGCATTCCAAACACATCCTCCCTAGGTACGACTGAAATCTCCAAAACTACCATGTACTGTATTTAACTACAGTTCAGTGGCAATCACATATACACATGATTGAATGAAAAACAAAACATGGTAATCTTGAAGAACATTCATGTGAACACCCCCCTCTCCCTTCTTCCCAAGAAAAGACAGATTAATCTTCTACACTGATAATGAGCCAGACTGATGAATTTCAACCAGACAGCCTCTTAAATACTGTCTTCCATCCACTCTTATCACATTGTGGCAAAGAATGACATTCAGGAGGGGAAAAAAAAAGACTGATTAAGAGCCTACTTTCAGAAGCTAATGTCCTGCTGTGTGGAAAGAGCTCTATGAATCACCCGTTCATCCGCCTCTGACTCCATTTACTCTTCAGAATTCCCTGATGTGCTTGAATTCATACTCCACCCATCCAGCCCCTAATGTCCCAACTTGCATACAAGAATACAGTGGGAGTGTGTCAAAACACACAGTAAACTTAAGCTAAATGGCCTCTAGTGCTCTTCTTCATCCACAAATCCGATTACTTTATCACAGAAGACAATGAGGTGCGTCAGACACAACTTAGGATCAGTAAATCCATACTAACTGTTCCCAGTCACATTCCTTCACATGTTTCACACAAGAGAGGACCTGACTCATGACTGTCCCCAGGAGTCAAGTGAGATTGACTGCTCTGGATTATTCTTCACGCTTATTTTGAGGAGAAGTGATCAGAGATGTGCCAGCACCTCTATGACTTTTCCAAGATGACCAAGACTGGCATCAAAGCACCATCAGGTCCCATGGGCTCCCATGGCTCAAATTCTCTCAAGTAATCCCCCACTCTCTTTCCATTTGTTTCTGACTGCTGGTTCCTCCTTGAACCTTGTCTCTAGACACAGGAACCAGAAGACCTTGAAACTGAAGACACATGCATAAAAAGCACCAAATACCTCAAGCAAGTCTGTGCATCACTCATCCAGCCCCCTTATTCACCCAAGTCTTTGTTTACCCTTTTACAGCCAACGTAGAGGTAGAAGTTATGTCAAAATTATCAGGAACGTTGCAAAAAGCACTTCCTGTGAGAAAGTAGCTGTTCCCCAATTCAAAGACAGAAATGCAGACTAACACGGCCAAGTTTGTTCTGTCTGTATTCCAGGTTGTCAAAGAAACCCCAGGTCACTTTGCAGACATAAAACAAACTTGCTGGAGTTGCATGACCCCATTTCTAAAACATCTGGCAAAATAGCCTCCTTCTCACTGTTGGCCAGGCTGATTGTATTTAGCAAATGGAAGTTAGGTCTGTGAAGAGCAAACCTAGACCCTCCTGAAAATCCCTAAAAAAGCTGCATGGAGAAGCTTCTTTCCAGCTTTAATTAAGAATAAAAATCTAGATGACAGACTAAGGAACTAAGATTTTTCACCCACGTAGATGCCAACTGTCCAGATCGCTCTTGGTATAGAAGTGGGGATGTTTATGATGACTCCATCCTCTCATGGCTTTAACACACGTTATCATTTCAGTGTATCAGATGAGGGGGAACTGCAGGAGAGAACTCTGAGCTGTTACAATGCTCCTCGAGAGAAAAGAGAGCCAAGGCACGGCAGGCTTGCAGGCCAGGTCCCTGCTGCAGGCTCCTGGCACTGAGCAGGCGTCTCATCGTGCCACGCTCCCGCTGCCAGAGCGGCCGCAGTGCCCGCTGTGCCTGAAAGCCAGCACGGAAGTGCCACAAAACCAAACAAAAGGACTTTTTAATCAAACTCCACACAACTCGCAAGTCTCCCCTGCCCCCTTCTGGGAACAACACGGATTTGAAAACTTCAGTATCTTCTTCCAATGATAAAATCGTTTACTTGGGCAAATAACAAAAAAAAAGAGAAAGAGCTTCTGCCTCAAGCATGAGTCCCGTCAGCAAAGACATGGATATTATTAAATGCATCTCCTGCAGCAGCAGAGACAGACTCAAACTGGATTTTCTTCACCCATACACTCAAGCCACTGACAGGAACTCTTGCCTGCCAGAAAATGGCCGGACAACTCACTACAGCTCAACTCATGACTGAGCTGATTCACTCCTCAGGTCACAATGCAGATGCGCAATGCAGGCTCCCTGTCCTTTACCCCAATAACTCAGCTGCTTACTTCCCCAAAATAAAAAAAATAATAAAAGAAGAAAGTACAGAAAAAATAGCAACCGCAGCAAAACTTGCATGATACGCATTAACTGCTCAAAAACCTTCTCCACAGGTTATAGAAACCACATTCTATTAAGCTGCTGACTGAGACCTGACTGAAGCAAAAATCCCTTTGCAGTGACTCGCCACCCCACATATTTATGTTGGGACTCCAAATGCAAAAGACAACAGGCCTCACTAGGGCCAGAGGCAAAAAGTTCTCCCACCTGCCTCTTCCTACCACTGCTAACAAGGAAAACATCACGCTGCTGTTTATATGTGCAGTTTTCCATTTCACAGTGCTTAAGAAAAATGTTGCACTTTCCTCTTTACTTTCAGAGTACAGTCCTGCAATACTCTGCTACTCAGAAAATTTAAAACAGATATTCAAATATTTTTCCTTTGTCTTTGCTTTGCATGTAGACTACAGAGGAAAGCTAAGCCAAGTCCCCCACATCCCATTCCCACCTGTGACAAGGAGAAGGGAATTTTCAAAGCATGGCTACTGGTAAGCAGCCATTTAGGATCTATGAAGGGAAATGTTTCTCATCTTGAAGAGACTGACCCCATAGTCAAGATCCAGACACTCCATCCAAAGAGCACACTGTGAACAATACCACGTCCTGTGCAAAGGGAGGAGAGAGCAAAGTCAGCTGGTAAGGAGCAGAAGCTGGCTCCAGTACTCAGGAAGCAGCACAAATGTTTTGTTTCCTTAGGAATCAGGACAATATATAGACTTAAACCTATCAAGTCTAAGAGTTATGCATCAAAGCCAAACATAAACGTGCCACAAAGAACCATCACAAGCCAGCTAATCTCACCCTTACGGCCTCTGAAAACCAGTGTTTGATTTGGTTCACTTCAAGCTCACTGTAAAGCAGCTTTACAATTCCTATGATACAATGTGGGCTGTGACACCACTCTGATCCATCTCCTCCTCAGATCTATACATTGCCCTTTTTCTGAGCTGCCTGAGAATTAATTATATGGAAATGAACAGCGTTAGATAAGGGGATTCCAAGCAACTGGCTCTCTTAAAGGAGCTGAGGACAGCAGGGATCTCTGCCTTCAGAAAATCTGTGGCACTGCCCATTCAGTACAACCTGTGTTGTTAGAGAACGAGTTTAAGACCCAAACAAGCAAACATTGGTACTACGCCCATCTTCTCACTTCTGTGGCCAAAAACAAACATCTGCTCAGCCATGGCTTGGGCTCTACCTCTGCGTCTTGTCACCACCAGACCACATCAGAGCAGCACCCTGACCTGAGGACGTTCTGCCAAATCGGCAGGTTATATATAAACAGCAGCTCTGAACAAAAAGATCAACGCTATGACTTCTAACATGTTGTCTGCCTGAGCTCCACCTACCCCTCCACGGAATGCAAGGCACTAACAGCTTCACAGCCTCATGTGAGCCAAAATTTTAGTACCCAAGAGGACTTTAATCTCACATATGCAGACAGAGATACACCAGGACATTTTGGCAGTTACAAGAGCGTTTGAGAGTGAATGGAGGGGCACGTGCAACAGAATTTTCTCTTTCTCTGTCTAACTGTGAAGATAAAGCTAAACAAACATTTTGCCTCAGCTACACTTGTCTTTTTCTACACGGGGAAGCAGAAAACACTTACATTTGGCAGGCCCCTAATGGCATCCTGCGGTTTTATCAGACAGCACAACTTCTGTCTGAACACTGGTAAAACACTTAAAGCCAGGAGAAATGCAGCAATTCTTACATCTCTCCACTGAAGCTCAGCAGGTCGGCAAAGTGCTCAGTTGATATGGTTAACAGATTCTCTAGATAACCATAATCTACCTGAGGTTATCCAAATGGAAAGGAAAGAACCAGGAATAGGCTACTGGTTTTGGTGCTTCTGCTGAATGTTTCCATGATCTTGGTAAAACCATTCAGTTGTGGCGTACTTAGGCCAGCAAAAAAACAGCTTTTCAAAAAGGAACAATTTACTTGACTATCCTGCTGCTTCTGTACCATATTTTAAAGCCAGAAGTTAGGCAATCATTCCACTTTTCATGATCCCCTTGCACTTCCTTTAAACTTAGTCTTACCCGATAATTAAATTCTCAAAATTTAAAAAATTTGTGTCCTACTACATCAACAACTGAATTGTTTCTGGTAATACAGACTCAAATTAGGGCACCTCTTTCAAGTGAATGTGGTGCTGTTTGGCTGAATATCCAAACCCTTGAGCAACTTTTCTGCTCATATGGCAGAAACAGAAAGACAATCTAGGAGAACATCAGTCCCACAAAAAGACTTAGGAGAATAAAAGCAAGATTATCCAAACAAGCTCACTTCACCCTGGTAAACAAACTCATGTGCCAAAAGCACAAGGAGCAGTTGTTATCTAGTGGTTTGTTCTGCTACCCTAATTCTGAGACATCAATACTAAACAAAATTTGGGGCTTTCCTAAACATCTGAAAAAGGTCAGAGAAATGCAAGGCAGTCAGTCATACAGTACTCCAGATTATACTAATGCTCACTTAATTTACTCTATGAGAAAATGGAAGTGCAGATTGCCCTGTGATTTCAAGTAGACACCCATTCTGGAATAAATACACCAAGGTTTGTATGGCTAGGTAAAATCTTTGATGCCCAACTGAGAAAGGATGCCCTCCTCTTCTGCTGCAACCCCTTCTAGCTTTCCATTGTCAATGAAAAAATTAATTCAGCTGGAAAAGATGTATTTTGGGCCCCTACTTTTCTATCTAATCATTCTTTCTTTGAAATACGTGCTAATCACAATGACAAATAAAGCACTCACTCACTCTTTACCTTCTCAACACCTCCAGCAAAACAAGTTTTATCTTAAAAGTGTCATTTTATCACTGTCACTGTATCTACATTAAGGGATTCTACTGGCAGAGCTTCACCAGGTAAGGATGAACATGCTGATTAATGCAGCTGTCCAAAGCAGTTGCAGCAGAAACAACCTTATAAGCACGTCCACAGGGAGTTAAAGCCACATAATCACGTTGCAAATCCATGCCCCCTACTTGATAACAGTTTAATTTTCCTAAGCAGGTGACCCTTAAGGTTTACAGGCAAGAAAACATGAGCTGTAACTTTTCAACTGGACACTTCATTGCGATTTTTTTTCCCCCATGAGGAAGTACCAAAGGAAGGTACATTCTTGTATACAGTATATTCTCTTGTCCTGTCAACACACTAAAAAAAAACAAACTAAAAACACTGAAAAGGAAAGAGAAAAAACTGAGCTCTACGTTAAAGGGAAAAAAAACCCCTCAATGCAAGTGCTGCAAGAAAGTAAACAATGCCATGGAAAATTCAAGGATAAAGGGCAACATTTCATTTTTGAGGTTTGGAATGAGAAATAATGAGGTCTGTCATGGCAAACATACTTTAGACAAAAGACAGTGCACTAAATCTAGTACTTAATTTAAGTAGAATATATGACATAGTATCTGATGGGACTAAAAGCTAAGGCAGTCATTTCATTTGAAACTAGATAAAACTCCAAAGAGAATTTCATACAAGGATACTCTCATCCCTTGTGACATTAAAAAATTCAATATGGCAAAACACACACGACACACAACTCAGGGTCATGGAAGGGATTTTGATCTGGGCCTTTTGTTATCCTGTTACTCCTCTGAGGATCAGCATAATCTGCAAGGCTTTCAATCACTCATACTGAAAATCTTAAAGCTGTTAAAATACCTTGGGGTTGTTTTGTGGCTTGCAGCATGTTCTGGAAGGTAAAGGACAAAGAATTAACAGGAGGCCCAGCCACCTGAGTGGAAACGAAAGGCAATCTGAACCTGAGGCTGTCTTCTAAGGAGACATATGCACTGGCCAGATAGTCAGACCTTCAAGCTTGGCAAAGTGCTACATGTTCTGAAGGACAAACCCCCAAACCTGTCATTTAAAAATGTCTGCAAGATCATTTTACTTAATCAGGAGCCAGCACAACCATCCTTTGTTACCTTCTTCTAGCAAAGCTCACACTTCCAAGGGATCCAATGTAACTTGGCTTTACAAAAGGAAATACCCAAGAAGGGAGCTCTGAACACAGTTCACTCCACTGTATTTCTCAAGCACCTTCCAAAGGGACCTTTAGTATTCTAAATCTTCATTACTACTCTCCTACATACTAACCCTGGGCAGCAGGCCCCTTGAAACGCTCTACCACACCAACCAGCTCTGTCCGAGAGTTCAAAACAAGAAACTGCTCCTCTTCATTTGAAGTGAAGAATCAGACAAACAAAGCCTATATTTAACTTCCTGTTCACTGAAGCAGTCGTAAACAAGTCCCTGTAAACGCTCTATAGGTCACAAATTCCCAGTATCTTATCTAAACGTTAAGCTGCTGAAGCGGATCTCAAAGCTCCTTCCAACAGGCTTTCTAATGTGCCACTTACAACCGAGGCCACTGGTTACATAAGAGATGTAAAGCCAAAGCAAAAAGTATGTTAAACCTGATCTACTGTCAAATTGGCTTGTAGATAATTAAATGCAGCACCTGCATATACAGAAAAAAACAAATTTCTTCTGCCCCACATGCTAAAGCAGCACAGCACACTCATCTGGAAGTCACACAACGTGAGGCAAGTTTAATAGCAAAAACTCTCTTAAGTGTATTACAGCTACCTCGGTTTTTCAAACTTTAAATTCTTCTAAAGATACTGGAAGGCCATGTTGCAGGTTGGTTGAAGTTGGGGTTTTTTCTACAAAATAACAGTCTGCTAAATCACACGCATTCTCACAGCCACAATACATCACGGGCTGTGTACAGCTAGGGAAAGCCAATTTCCCTTTAATTTTCTCTTCCAGATCAATACAGTGATAACATGTGCCAAAAGCGTTTCATCTCAGGCTGAAAAACACAAAATAACAAGCATTATGGGTGGAAAATAACACACAGTTCTCTTCCTTGAGAGTCATAAAAAAACTGCAAATGACAGGAAACCTGAAACAAAGTGCTTTGCACTCACACAAGAGCCAACCTGGCAAGCTCACTACCACAGGACACTGATCTTTAGCAGAATTCCTAAAAGGTTCTGAATTTTCTTCTGGTTGTCACGTCACAATGGGATGAACTCCAAAAAACATAAAGTCTCAAACACTTCACCATCTAATCTGTGATCTTTAATTGCCAGGTTTTAGGAAAGTATTTTAACTGCAGTGAATAAAGACCTTGGTTTACTTCTGGCTGGTGAAATGATACAATACCCTTAACTATTTTAACTAAGAATATTTGAGTCAATTAAAGATCACAAACCAGAATTAATTTTTAAGACGACTGTTTTTTGTCATTAGGTGAACCAAATTGTCAATAGGTTGTTTTCTAAGCTGCTGAAATTCATTGGAAGTGTCAGTGCTACGGATGCTACAATGGAAATTTCTGTGATCTTACTTAACTAAAACTAAGAACAATTAAAGGCAAAAACAGAAACGCCCAAGTGCTGTTATTACAGGAAAAAAAAATATACCAGTGTGCAGAGCACCTGAAGAAGAGTAAAAACTATTCAGACTCTGCAGGATGCACAACAGTGATACCTACTCAGTCTGACTAAAATAGAGGTTTTTCCTCAGTTCTGTAAAAATAAAAGATGCATGAAGCATGCCTGATAATGCTTATTGGTTCACATTTAGCTTACTGTCAAATTTTATAAGTGTATTCAGGTCAACACTTGTGGTAAGAACTGTGAAGCATTAAGACCTTGATTACATAAAGAAGATTTATGCCCAAGTAAAGGAAATGCCACTTGCACAGCATAAGAAAACACGCTTACAATATTTGGTTCTAATGGAAAATAAAGCAAACTGCTCCATTATTTGCAAACGTAAGGGGATCCATAAAGAATTTATACAGTGTAACATTTAATCTAAGTAAAATCCACATCTTCAAGATTAACATGATGTGGGTTTTATTACAAGAAGCACGAGGGTGTTTAAGAAACTATCTAAAAAAAGCTGCATATGTATTGTTTCAACACAAACTGAGCTTCAGACTGCTTCAACGATTCTTTCGGGACAGACTCAAAAGACCGAAGTTAAAAGCTCTTTTTATTTCCGTATTTGTGTGATGAGAGTCAACCCCCGTGAATCCAACAGGTCTATTCCTCAGATGTGTCACACAGCTCTATACAAAGACTACAGCTTGGAAAAGTGGAATAAACCTTTCACCAAGCAGCAAGTGCTGTGAGTGTCTTCCAAAACTTGGGGACTTTACCACTTTTTTAACCAACAAACCAACGCAAGGGCACCATATCTCATCTCCTGCAATAGCTCCAGCAATTTCATGGCAGTCACTCGATGGTTTGATTCAGACACTGAGTAAGACACGGGACTATGCAGCCCCCAGGCTTCTTTCCCAAATCCTTCCTGCTTTAAATAACTCACTGACATCTGCACTCGGTGGTGCACTGATTTTGGTGCTCAAAGCTGCTTATCGCCTATAGTTAGCTGTAATGAGATCATGACTGCTCCCCACACGTGCTTAAGCTGCTCAGACAGTACTGTCAAAGGACACAGAACAAACAGCCAGCCCTATCTTCCTGTGTCCTTTTTAAGATTTCTAAACTCACTTTCAGGAACGCTTGACAATACTTTGGTACCAACAGCGGACAGTGTTAACTGGAATTAAAGATCACGTGATATTTTGCATTAACCCGCTCTGGAAGTTTAAAAAATTGGGGAAAATGCAGCTCAGCATAGAACTATAGGAGGGGAAAAAGAAAAGAGAAATGTCAAAACAGAATATATAAGCTATGGAGTAGCTTACCTTTAGATCAGAACTTAAGTTAGCAGCGACAGACACGGGAGCATGCCCTGAAGAGAAGGCACCCCCCTGTCTCCTCTCCCTATCCCAGGAAGGCAGTTGTGGAGCTCAGCTTCTCTGGTCATTACCTTCTGCATTTCAAACTAAGAAAGATCAACCCATACATGTCAGGGGCCTCCCCACCAGAAAACTGAACTGTGTGACAACCACTATTTAAACACACCATGTCTCAAGAAAACAAGGTCATTTGAGTCTGTTTATACCACAGGTACACTGAGTCATATCTTTGTTGATAAAGGACTGGGGGAAAACAGATATGACAAACTTTCTTCCAAATTCAGGACAGCACAGCACAAAGTAACCTCTTTGAAACTGAAAGACTATCAGATCAGCCTTATCAACTTTCAGCAAACTAACCTCAGAATAGAAAGGAAAAAAGCAGACAATGATAAAGAGTTCTGAAATCATTGTAAGGTGATTCAGCTGCAAATCAGCCACCTAAATGGCCAGAATTACGAGAGCATGAGTGAGCCTCCAAATCTTGGAATTTTAGTTCTTATTACAAAGAACTGACACCGATTTAGTGAATGAACAGGACTGAATTTTTCACTCTGTGCTAGTGCACTTACCTGGGTGTTCCTGTAGTATCCTCCAAAGAAAAGAGCAAAACTCCCACAAACTGCAACTACATATCCTTACTTGAAGGGTAAAATTACAAAGGAAGAGGTAAAAAGCAAGCAGCTTATTTCTCTTTGCACAATGCTGGCTGCATATGTATTCTGAGCAAAACAGAAAAAAGTTACCTTGGAGATGTCACCCGAGCTCCTTCGGCTGAGCAGTCACTGGAATATGGAGCCAACTTCTCACAGTCAAGAGGGCGTAGGACCCCAGAAGCAAGTCAGCCTGCAAGACATTGTATGGAAACAAGTTAGCAAGTGCTACGTTAGCTTTTATATAGATCTTTGCTTGCTTGTCAATTCAGAATGTTTGAGAGCACACCTGCCCTAGAGATCGGGACTAGAATTCACAGCAAGTTCCTTTCAGGATGCAAATGCTCTCACTCATTCCTGTGGGCTCTGACAGATGCTCTTTACCAAACCCTCCAGCAGGGCTGAGGGGACACGCCGTCCCCAGTTGCCCCAGCCACCCTCAGCTGAAAATTCCCAACCAAGGGTGGAGCAGAGCAGGATGCATGACTGTTCCTCAGCAGGCAGGGATGGGCATCGGGGAAGAAAGGTTGAAGCAGAGTATATTAAACCATAGCAGCTGAACAGGCCTGGCTGTAGGCCCCAATACAAGGGAGGTAGCGTTTGGAAAAGCAGCAGCACAGCTGGTGAAGGAGATAACCTTTCTAACTACAAAAGCTAAATCAGAGACAGCTTATCTACTGCAGCTCCCAAACACGTGTAGTGACGTCCTACCAGGACAGGCACATCCATCTCATAACCTCTTTCACTGCCTTTATCAGATTTGGTTGACACAGATCTTCTACTAATATAATTACGGCAGCCACGTCTGTGTTATTTTTTAACAAAACAACTCCACCCATTTTAACTACTGTGGACACATTATACAGATAGAGAGGCACCCTGTAATAGCAAAGCTTCTTACTTTACTCCCAAAGAAGGGGTTCCAACATTAACAACACCACATACTGACAGGGGTGATGCAAAATAAATGCAAGCTTAAGAAGCTTGTCTTTTACACACAGTTCATGCCACCCAAATTGCACACAGAGGAGCCTATGGAAATAAATGAAGGCAAAGGACTTGCACCTCAGTACCATCTGCAGAGTGGTTCTCACCAGCATGGACTACACGGGAAGCACAGGCAGCCCAACACACTGATTAAGAGAACTGCATCTATTAGGAAGCACATCTACCCGAACAGCACACTGGGAAAGCCAAAAATAACAGCTGCTGCCACATCAGAGCGGCACAACGCTGCGCACAGGCGATGCCTGCAAAACAGAAACCAAGCAGCCATGCATACACACTTCCTCTTCCTCCCCCCACCACCCCTACGACACCAGCAACAAACCTGATATTAAACACTGGCCAGCATCCTGCTCCACATTCCTGTCACATCAGGAATAGAAATGAGGGAGACTGCTAGCTGCTGCTCCATACAGCTGAAGGGTTCCTTCAGTTTACAGCACATAACACAAATACTTGACATGACTGTTTGCAGAGGGTTCTGTCGCATTTTCTTTTCTTTTGCTCCTTTTCTCGAGCTCACCCATTTCAGAGCTCACTAGGGACCCTCTGTATTTACTAGACTTGTTTTTGATACGTTCCCTCTCAAAGACTGAGAGGTCAGAAATGAAAGCAGTTGTTCCTAGGCAAGTCACATTATATAAACAAGCAAGCAGAGAGCCACACACGAACTCTGCAAGTCAAGTTCAACACTAAACCCTGTCCAGCACCAAAACTGACAATGTGACACTGTCAAATGCAAGAGTAAATAAATTAGGCTGCAGCTTTTTGTCGATACTAAGTTCTGAGACTACAAATCCCAGCATCAAGACTCCATGGTGACACTCACATCTCCAACACGTTACAAGCTAATTCCTGATGGACAGACTGGGGGAATCTACTGACAGCAAGTGAAGTGCCTGGGCTACACTGCAATAATCAAGGCCTCTGTCAGATTTTCCATGGCTTTGGTATCTGCATTTCAACCACAGATGAAAGAAGAAAGAAAGAACCTCCTCTAGAGCACGGGTTCTGGATATCCAGCTTCAAACTTAGCACGTACATTTCTTATCCCAATGGAAAGCACAGTCAGTGCCACCCCACACCGAGTGTGCCAGCCAAAATTCACCAGATCCACAAAAACCTTTAGGCATAGAGAAATCTGAAATCAACTAAAAACTGAAATCTGAAAAGCATTCAAACCTTTTACAAACATTTGGCGATCCACTGGACCAATGAGACTGTGCCCTGTAAGCAGATGGTCAACAAATAGCCGCGAGCTTGTACAGGGCTCCTCATCTCGCACCAGTAAAGCTCAACAAGGCCACATTTCAGAGTTTGATCATTTCACCCAAAATGAATAAGCTCCATATGTGAGGGAGAAAAGGAAAGAAAAAAAAACAGGCAGCTCAGATGGGATGAGGAGAGCAAGCAACTGTGTGATTAAGAAGAAATCATAATGCTTGTTTAAAAGGCCAATTAGCTGATTAAGGGCACAGGTACTACTCCAGCCTGGGCACTTTTTTGACCTCTGAGTGCTTGCTACTCTAACCTCGACTTTTCACTATGTGCAATGCAAGACACAATAACTTCCAAGTCAATTGACCTCCACAATCTGCCAAGGGAAGGAATCTCAAAGCACATCTAATTTTTCGTTCTGTAATATTTTTATAAGAAGGACATGCCCAGTGCTATCAACCTGATGATGAAGCACACAATGATCCACAGAAGGAGAGAAGCATGGGGACTACTATTTCGTTTAATTTTTAAATATATGTAAAAATACGATTTAAAATCATATTTATATATAAGAAAATAGATAATGTAAAAATACATTGTTGCACTGTTACACAGTCACACTGCAGATTACCCTGAGCTCGGATAAGAACCCATTCCAGCACCAGCCCCATTTCCCTAGCACCTGCAAAATGATTTAAGCATCCACAAAGCTGGGCAGAAAAACAGTCAGTTTGTCTTCAGCTTGATCAGTCTGTAAGTCAGGGAACTCTGATTCTCACTTGCACAGGCACCAGCAACAAGGCAAGAACCTCCTATAGGTTGCAGTCTACACTCACATGAGCTGAAGTACCTGTGAAACCACACACGAAACGTGAAACTGGTGATCAGAATCAGATCTTAAAAACTGTCCCCTTCTCATCTCAACAGATAATTGTACTCACTTGCTCTTCCTCTATGCAAGAAACACACAAACTTGCCACAAAGTGCCTAATGAAAAACCAGAGGGTCCAGGAGAGTGTCTTACCAGCACATCCTACTCCTTCCAGCAGAGATTCCTATGCCAATGACCTTGTATACACAAACTTCCCCCTCCAGGAGCTAAGGATCACTTCCCCTGTTCTCCCAAAAGTCCATATTAGACAGGCAACAAAGGCAATGCCACGAAAAAGGACATTTCAGATCAGCTTAACAGACTCTAACCAGGATTGCATAGGTTGTCCATCCATGCACCTGGAAATGGTTGTGCTGAAAAAACTGAGAGGGTATGAAACACCCTCTAAGAAAGAAAAACAAAACTCAGCATTAGAACACTTCAAAACATTGACAAAACAAGAGTTTGATGCAGTTGAAAAAGCAACCCAATGTTATCTTGCTTCATAGAGCTCACAGCTTAATCTTTTCACAACCTACCACTTTCCTTCCAGCTCTAAAACAAAGCACTTACCTTAGGTCAGAGCTAAACTAACCCAGCCACAGAAAAATACTTCTCAATCTAAATAATAAGAAAATGTCACATGGGATTAGTATAGACCTATTTAGGGTTACAGTGACAACACGCAATACCTGACACACCTAATTCTAAAACACTTTGAAGCTCCTGACAGAATTTCTATAAAAATGAAATCAGAGTCTTAGTTCAGTGATAAACAACAAGGATACCATTATTTTTCTCCATCAAAAGCCTGACCACACACACAAGTGTTAGCATAACAGCTGCAGGTGACAGTTCACTACAATGAGACTTTCACAAGACACTACTGCATATCATTTAGTGAGACAACCTACTAACTATGTTTACACAGTCCTCACAATCACAGAAACATTACATTAAGAATGAACAGAGACCCAAGCCCACACCATTCCTGCACCATTCAGTGCTTCGTTAGCAAAGGCCAATTTTGGAATCCAGCTCTGGAAGCTCTGAATACCAAGTTAAGCCAGGTGAACCTAAAGGGAGGAAAAGCAGATGGAGCAAAAACCAGAGAAAGACAGGTTGAAATGAGAAAGGCAGCACACATCAAAGCATACTGCCTGGGTGGGAAAAAAAAAAAAAAAAGAAAGAAAAAGAGGGCTGATGCTGAGCTTAAAAACGAAGGAATATGGACCCTAGGACCAGTTTAAATTCAGAGTAATTAAAAAACGATCAGGAATCGGTACCACCTACCCTAATCCAACCCCTCCTCGTAAAGCCCGGGGAAGGTTGGTCCCGGTCCAGGTCTGCAGACCCATGAGTACACCTGCCCCGGGGGACTGCCAGGCACTCCGGGTGTCCGCACCGGGGCAGCCAGCGCTCCCGGGGCCACCCGCATCCCTCCCCTGCCCAGGGGCAGCACGAACGGGCCCCCAGCCCCACCAGCCTCCTCACCATGTTGGTTTCATGTTACCGCCGCGGTTTCCGAGCTCCTTCCTGCGCGCAGCTCCTGTGGAAGGGAAGGAAGGGCACAAAGGGAGGGGACGCTCGCTCTGCCCGCTGGGCACGGCCCTGCCCCGGCACCGCGCTGCCCAGCCCGGGGAACCCCGCCCCGGCCGTGCCCCAGGCGCGCCCCGCAGGGGAAAGCGCCCGGGTCTCACCTTCGCACACACGGGGACGTGCCGGGTTCCCGCCACCCGCTCCTCACGGGGCCGCGAATGGACCCCTCCACCCCAGGCCCATCCCGGTACTCGCTGCCCCCTCTCTCCGGCTGCTCACGGGGCCGTGCCTGGGTACCCCCTCTCCCTTTACGGGGCCGCACCCGGCTCTCCCCTCGCGGCAGCGCGCTCGGCTCAGCCCCCCACCCCTCAGCCTGGCCAGTCCCCGCCCACCGCGGCTCACCGGGGCCGGCGCTGCCTGCCCGGCCGGGACACCGGAACGCGGAGCCCCAGCGCCGCCGCTCCCCGCTGCTCGAATCAACAACAAGATGGCGGCGCCCGAGCAGGCGGGGCCTGGCGCTGGCCGTCATAGCAACCGCGCCGTCCAAAGCCCGCCTCGCCACCCCCCGCGCCAATCCACACCCGAGCCCCGCCCCACGGGGCTCTCTCGGGACGCTGATAGGGCAAACACGGTGTCGCTCAAGCACGGCACCGCCCCGCCCTTTCCCGAGCGCGGACGGCAGCGCACGTTAGGCACACGTGACGCCCGCCAGAGCCCCGCCCTTTCACGGGCAGCGCCGCCTCATTGGCTGCTCGCGGGGAAGGGGCGGCGCTCGGCCAATGGGCGCGGCCCCCGGCT
>VZRR01012390.1:0-16024 GCA_013398015.1 Oreocharis arfaki
CGGTCCCGGCACCCCGGGGGCTCGGGGAGCATCACACCGGGGACGGCCTTTCCTAGGGGTTCGGGGTGCAGCACATCGGGGATAGCCACCCTGGGGACTTGGGGGGCACCCCACCGGGCACAGCCCTCTGGGGGGGTTTGGTACCCACCGCACTGGGAACAATCATCTCAAGCGCCTGCAAACCCCTGTACTGGGAACAGCCACCCCAGGAGTTTGGGGAGCATCCACATCACATCACACAGGGCCCCCTCACCCACTGCAGCCTCCCCTGGCCCAGGGCTGGGCTCTGGGGGCACACACTGTGGTGTCCTCGCTGACCCTATGTGCCCTCCTCGACTCAGAGGTGTCCCAGGGGTGCCACACTCCTGCAGGCAGCCCGAGGCCACAGCTGTGCCCCTGAGCGAGGCTGGAGGTGGGATGCAGCTCCCAGGCCCGCTCCTAGCACAGAGAGCAGCTCATGTACCAGCCATCACCCACAGCAGCACATGGAGGGGCTGCCCTGAGCCCCCCACGCCACAGGCACGGGGGGACTCACACTCCTGTGGCTTTGTCTTGCTGCGAGCTCACGCCCCAGGCTGCAGCCAACAGCCTCCATGCAGCCTCAGTTTGTAACTGAGCAAGAGCCTGGAGGAGGGAGAATAAAAGCAAATCCGTCTGGCTCCAGCCCCCTCGTCACTCTTTCAGAAATCAGAGCAGCATATGGGAGTATTTGCCCCTTTCCCCAGAGATGGAGCCGAGCAGATGACAGGCTGCGAGCATGTGTTAGTCCCACCAACGCTCACTCCAGCCAGCTTCCCATTAAGGGCGGCAGTTGCTCCAGACCCAAATGTTAGCAGTTTTCAATTAGCAAATGGCAGAGGAGAGGGATTCCTGGGGGGCACGCTGAGCAAGTCGAGCTCCATCACTTGTCACTCAAGGA
Source organism: Oreocharis arfaki (assembly GCA_013398015.1). Lineage (NCBI taxonomy): Eukaryota > Metazoa > Chordata > Aves > Passeriformes > Paramythiidae > Oreocharis > Oreocharis arfaki. Next base: position 920 of record VZRR01012390.1, read on the forward strand.
GCTCACGTTACTCTTCTCCCCGAGAGAGAGGCTCTGCTTAAAATAAAACCCTGCAGCAGCCCGGGGGGAGGCAGCCTGCTCGCTGCCAGGGAGGGGATGGGTGGCTCATTTCTGGGGTTACCCTGAGGGTTGGCACGTTGTTCAGAGCTGCGCTGGGGCTCCCAAATATCAGGGAACCTTGTACTGGGGTACACCGAGCATGAGCTGCCATCAGCAGGGGGGTTTTCCAAGAGAACGTGAGTGGCTGCTCGGATGATGGAGAGCACCGAGCTAAACTTTAACCAGCTCCCAGTGATACTGGAAAGCTGACAGGTAAAAACAAGTGACAGTGAGGGAGCAACAGGCACCTTGAGCTGGGGTTGTTGAGGTGCTCCCCAGCTGGGTTTGCTCAGGGCTGTGACCCCCCCAGGGCAGGGTCTGCCAGCAGCCCCATGGCCCAGCTGGTTCTGCCACTCGGTGCCAGCACAGCCCGGGGCCAGGCTGTCTCCAACAAGAGATAGGCACTACCCAGACACTGTCCCTGACATGCTGTGACCTGGCCCCGGCTAAAAACTGTCCCCGGACAGCACTGTGGGACAAGGTTCAGGCCAAAAGGACGGGTCCTTGGTATCCTGCGGGGTGATGGGACTCCAAAGACAGGACACATCAGTCCTGTAAACACAGGCAGCCTGTGCCTCCGATGACAGCCATGAAACAGCCGACTTTTATCATTATTTACTGCTTCTCTTTGATGTTTTTAAAATTATTCTTCCCTAACCTCACTGAGGAGCATCTCTGCTAATTAGCCAGGAGCTGACAAAGCCATCAGAAGGTGCTGGCTGTGCCGGCAGGGCGGCTGGGAGGTGTCAGACCCTGCAAACAAAGATCCCTCCTTTTCCCCTCTCCCTAAGCAAAGCCCTCCCCGCACTCAACATCACAGCCAGGCATTTGTCTCACACAAAGGCGACACTCAGGGCAATTCCCTTTGTGGAGGTGATATGTTCCCTGTCCCCCACGACGGGTCACTTCTTGAACCCATCTGGGCTCGGAGAGGCCTCTTGTCCTCTTCCCCAGCCTCTCCCTGCTGCTCCATCCCTCCGCCTTGTATTTAATTTAAACTGGAGGGACAGAAAACCGACGCTCCGGCTTCTAAAGAAGTTAAGGTGGAGCCTTTTGCCCCGGGGAAAGGAGTGGGGAGAGTCCTCTCCCGGTTTCTGGGGCCTCGTGCCCAGGGAGGGCAGGGGTAAGGGATCGAGGCAGACGGACAGAGAGACAGCAGCCTCACCTCCTGCCAAAAGCCTCGTGGGAATGAGGATACGACCTCGACGGAGGTGCCGGAATCAAAACAAATCAGCTCCGGGATCAGCAGGCGGTTTGGGCTGTTTCCTGCTACAGTAATGGCCCCAAGTCAGCAGGATCTTATTTGGACTAGGAACAGCCTTTCCCTGGGTGACAATGGCCACAGGGGACCTGCACAGGGATGCACAAGCGGGGACCAGGCAGCCTCATCCCACATCACCTCCCCTTCCCACTCCCCTCTGGCCCTGCCTTTCCCTAGCAGGACGAGCCGCGGGGACAGTGATCCACCACCAGCTCCCCCAGAACACAGGAACAAAACAAGGATAAAGGGAGAAGCCCCGAGACCTGCAGATTTCACCGGGAGCTTCTGCAGGGAAACAAAGCAGCAGACGTGAGGAATGCAAGTGGCCTATTTGCCCGGGCTGCTCTCTGCCTCCGGCAGCGCGGACATGCCTCGGCTTGTCGTTCCAGGAGCTTTTGTTGCTCGGGGCTGGGGGCCTCTTTGTTTCCTTTACCCTTTCGCCAGGCTTGGTCACAGCCCGGTATTAAATTATTCAAATGATCTCGCTGGGCTTCACAGCTGAACTCCCGTGCGGGGAGCCCAGGCTGCCAAATCCCGAGGGCTCCAGCCCTCGCCGGAGCCCCCGGCCCTGGACAAAGCGCACTGGTCTGCACTGGTTTCCCCAGTCTGGAGCAAAGGATCCCGATATTCAAGCTGGTGACCCCTCCAGCAGCGGCACTGCAGTGCAAAGGTGTCATTAAGCCATAAAACCATTCACCTAACACCTGCACACTGATAGGAACAGGGCACCCCTGGATTTGGCAGCCCGGCTTGGAGCAGGAAGAGCTCGGCTCCTGAAGAAGTGGCATTTTGGTGCCACCATTGCCAAGACAAAGGGTGTCAGACCTCTGTCGTGCCTGCTGCTGTCCCAGCCAGCCCTCAGGCCTGGCAAGGCTGCAGGAGGAACACCAGTCCCTTCTTATGGGATGTGTCTGAATGTGGCGAGGGCTCTGCACAACACAGGCAAGAGAAATCTGATGCTGGAAGGAGCTGGAGCTGCTGCCAGCTCCACACAGGGAGGAGAGGCAGAGGCCCAGAGGGGCTTTGAGGCAATTGAACCCAGCCCTGCAATCACCCTGGTGCCCAGGTTGGTCTGGGAGGGGAAAGCACCTTCCCCAACACCGGGCTGAGCCGTCCCCGTAACCTGCAGCACAGGAAAGTGCCAAAGGACTGGCAGAACCTTTGAATTCCAGTCGGCTTCCTGGGATAGCAGGGTGTAACCGCCTGAAAAGGCAGCTCCACAAGAAACAAAAAAGGCAGGGAAAAACCCATGCACCCACCCTGCCAGGAGCCAAACAGGGAGGCTGTGTCTGCAGCCAGGGCTGCACACGCCTCTCCCGGCCGGACAGGACCTGCTCTCTTCCCCAGCCGGAGCCTGGGAGGCGAGGGAAGAAAGGGCAGGAGACCTGCAGAAATTCATTACCTTCCACATGACAGAGGGATCAGTTGGCTTTTACCAGAGCCCGTTGAGGTTTCCCTCATTGAAAACAGGAAAGAATCACAAAAATAATTAGAGAGATTTCATCTCAGCCGGCTTATGAAAGCACCGACTTTATACACAACAGATTGGCAACAGCACAAAGATGGATGTGAAAGGCAAGAGCATTTGCAATGTCAGACAGATCAGAGACAGAAGCTCATCAAAAAATGGCCCAGGGCACATGTAAGTTAAAAAAAAGAAAAGAAGAGGAAAAAAATAAAGGAAAGGAAACGACCCTTCTGGAGACAAAAAACGTGACTCCCGTCCATAACACATGGATGTGCCCCTCCTGCCCGCAGAGACTGCCGGTGAAAACTCATCAGCTCCCCGGAAAAATCTGGGTTAAAAAACTTGAAGTACTGACAATCGCTGGCTGTGTTTTGCTGCCTTCCCCAGCTCAGCTGGGAGCCAATGAGCTGGTCAGCAGCAGGACTGAGGGGCCTGAGGACAAATGTCAGCTGGAGGATCCTCCAGCGAGCTCCTGGGGCCAGGGGAGGCTGTAATTGGAAAGCTCCAGGCGGCATTTTGGGAGAGCTGCGCAGCACAGGGAGGCTGCTCGTGCAGAGCTCGGCCAGCCGTGCAGGCAGGACCCTCCAAAGTGTGCTCAATAAGTGGGTGAAATGTTTTAGGGGGGGGGATGGGAAAGGACAGACTTCTCTAATTAGCAAAGAGGTTTGCATTTAGTCACCCAGCACAGCGCCTGGGGCCCTGACTCCAGACGCTGCTGTGCAAGGGCTGACAGCTCTCTCAGACACGGAGCTGTCAGCCTGGGCTTTGTAACCAGAAACAGTTTCCACAGAGGAAAACAACCTCTGTGCTCCTCACCCTTCCACACAGGCACTTTCAGCAGGGAGGGGAAGAGCCACGGTGTGACCCCCTGAAGGCAGCACCGGAGCTCTGGGGATGTCCACTCCATGGCATGTCCCGGGCAGTGGATCTCAGGCACTGGAGGTTCACAGTGACAATTCAGTAAGTGAGACCAGCTCTGGTTCCTTGGGAACCATCGTTAGGAACTCTCTCTTTCCAGACTGCTGCATTCAGAGTGCAGCTGAGGAGCTCTGGAGCCTGGAGTGTGTCTGAGCCAGGCCACCGTGGGCAGCAGGAAGAGCAGGACGTGGCTGCTCTCACTCACTGGGAAGGCGACTCCTCCACGGCAGCTGAAACACAAAGGGTAAAGACCAAGATTTAGCTGGAAACCCCACCTTGATGAAGCTACAAGAAGTGTTCTGCCCCACACAGGCCTGATACCCAACAGATGGGCACCACAATCCCTGCCCCCTTCCCTACAGGAAGCCACTGCAAGACCTCAGTAGTGGCACAAGTGAGGCAACGCCCAGCACACAGAGCCCAAGCAGGACGAAATGCAGTCCCTTGAGGCTTGTGCTCTCCTCCTCCTCCTCTCCAGCCTGGCTTCTCCCAGTTATTCTGTGTTTGCAGTGGGATTGAGAGAAGGGCGCAGCAGCAGCTCATGATAACCTGGGCAGCAGCCCAAGCCAGTCAAGAGCAGAGTTGGCCCCACGGGAGGAGCAGAACGGCCACCCCAAAGGTGGAGCGCGGCTCGCCTGTGCCAGCACCCTCCCGAGCCAGATCACAGCCTGAGCTGACAGCAGCAATGACATCACATGTGTCACTGGATCTCGTGTTTTCGCTGGAGAAATTTCCAGGCAGATTGAGTTGTGTGAAAGCCCAAAGTCAGATCTCAGCGCTTTACAGAGCTCTTGATGCTTTTTTGCACGCTGGTTGCTGAGGGATGCCGGGGCAGGCGAGGCTGCTGCCCACACACCGCTGAGTTTGCACTCCCAGTACTGGGACAGGACAAAGTTTCGGGCAGTTGGACAGCAGTGGGGCTACACACTCAGTCTCTGCTCTTACAGTGCTGCAGGTGGGAGCCCACAAACCAGCTGCCACAGTGCAGGATGACTCCAGCAGCGGAAGGGGAGAGCAGCCTGCAGTCTTCCTGCAGAGACAAAACCCTTTTACTCCCATGACAAATGCCTTACTTGTTCCCGAGCCTGGGGACTTGGCCATTCCCCATCCCCTTCACGTGGCAGCACACATCACATGAGAGCTGGGCACTCACAGGGGAGGAACGGGAGCAAGGGCCGATTCTGCTGTGCTGGGGCCGTCAGCTGGGCCTCCTCCCCTCCGGGCTGTAATTAGCCTCCTTGAAGTGGGCTGGGACTGGAATCCCTGAGCCCAGGCTGAGGCCATAATCAGCCCAGCAGAGGAGGAAGAAAGGCCCCTGCAGCAGTCTGGGCCAAGCTCCTGTTGTACATCCAGGCAACGGAAGGGCAGGTCACGCCACGGGCACGTTTTAACCGCGCCGTGATGCTGCCTTTGGCCTGAGCAGAGAGGAACCACAAAACCATCGCTATCTTTTCCAAACCACAATGGAAAGGCAGCAGCCAAAATGACGCCTCAAATCTCAGCTTCTATTTCAGCAGCATCAATTAGAGAGCTGCTCTTTTTGGATACTCTCCGGACCGCTGGCACGCCAGCTCCCCGCTGGCCGCAGCTTGGCCAGCCTACCTGTCTGGGAGTGCACGAGACAGCCTCTGCCATCCCTTTACTCCCCTGGCCCAGTGGGAGAGGCAGTGCCACAGAGCTGAAGAGCAGAAGGGGAATTACTTTGGGCTTGATGTTATTTCTATTCATCTGCAGCTCGAGAAGGACTAGAATAACACAGAGCTTACGTGCCAGGGTTACTCAGCACAGCTCCGGTCAGAAGGCGTTGTGTCTGGCTGGGCCCTCATGGCAGGAATCACAGGGACAAAGCCTTTACTCACGCTTTACTGCCAGCAGTGTGTTCCCGTGGCAGCATGCTACGGAGGTCACCAGGTATGGATGTGTCTCCTCCAGCTGCACTGGCCTTGGCACACCCGTTTCCTCGTCCTTTCTGCCCAGGCGTCCCCTGGCTCCTTTCCCCCACGTGCACACTTCACCATCTGTGGAGGGATGTGAACACCTCGCTGCACACCTGCCTTGATCACAGCAGAGGCAGAGGCCAACCAGAGCTAGCTGCAGCCCAGGACATGGGGGCTTCAGCCTCACCTGCTCCGATGGCCACAGTGAAGGCATCCCCACAAGCCACCACGGTGACCTTCATCGTCTCCAGCCCCACAACCAGGTGGGGCACGCGGCTGTTGCGGCAGGAGTTGGTGCCCAGCTGCCCGTGCTGGTTGCTCCCAAAGGTGTAACAGTGGCCAGAGGCTGACAGCAGAGAGGAGAGACACAACTGGGTGTCACTTGGGACACGCTGAAAACCCCTGAAGCTCTTTAGTGTCTCCACGCTGAGCATCCTGCTCCACAGAGCTTCAACATTGTGAGCAGGGTGTCCCTTGAGAGACTGTCCATGGGAAACAGGCAGAAGGAAGGCAGGGAGAATGCAGGCGTCGCCCCTCTGAGAATTTGGGCACACACACTCACCTGTGACAGCAGCCGAATGTGCTGTACCGATGTCAGCACACACAATGGGCTCTTGGTTCAAGGGAGCTGACTGGGCACACACAAACACAGTAGCCTCCTCCACCTGCTCCTCTGGGGAGGGCTCCTCTGCTGAGCTGATCCGGTCTAGGCCCAGCTTGTTACACCTGAACAGGGAAAATCTCAGGTTGAACGCAGCCCCTGGCACAGACACCTCAGAGACACATCCTGCCCTGGCATAGCCACACCTCCAGCAGTGTGATGCTGAGGGGTAGGATCACACAGGGATGTCTTCTGGAGCCCCTTGGTCACAACACGGACAGGCCCAGGAGGGTAAAATGTAAAGCACAGACCCTCACCCCTTGTACCTGTTGCTCCCACAAGCAAGGATCTGGTTCTTCACTGTGAGGACCATGGAGGAATCGATGCCACAGATGACCTTCTGAGCCTCGTGCTCTGGAGGCACTGTGACCTGCTGGGGGCAGTTGTGGCACTCCAGGGTGCCCAGCCCAAGCCGACCTGGCAAGAGGAACAGAGCAGGGAACAGCTGATGGCAACACGCACCCTGAGCACAGCACTGACACAGCTGCTGCACGAGCCCAGCCTGGGATCCCAGAAAGCAGTGAAACCCAAAGCAGGGAGGCCCTGCTATGCAGCAAAACAGCTGCAGCTCTTCCACACCCACCCAGCCTGGCACATCTGGAGGGGACTGCTGGCAAGCAGGGCCAGCGAGGGCAGTGAGAACAGGCACAAGCCCTGTTCTGCAAAACAGACATCTCTTACCATTATCTCCCCTGCCCCAGGCAAACACTTCCCGTTCGTTGGAGACCGCCAGGACGTGAGACGCGCCACAGGCCACCTGCACCATCTCGTAGCCCAGCAGGGCCTCCACAATCTTGGGCTGGCAGGGGAAGAGCAGCAGCCGTCAGCCGAGACCTCCCAGCCTGCCCGGCTGCTCCCATCCCTCCCACCCGGCCCCCCCAGACTCAACACAGCGCTGGCAGCATCCCAGTTTTCATCCAACACAAACAACAGAGAAATTTCTTTTTTTTTTTCTTTTTTTTTCCTTTTTTTTTTTGTTCCAAACAGTCTTCAAAGGGATAAGAGACTACGTGCACGCAGCACAGAAGATAATGCAAACATCTCTGGGGCGGAAGAAAGCAGCCAGCACAAGAGTTTGGAGAGGGAAGAGGCTCAGCAAGGGTTGGGATTCGCCCCCCTGCCCATGTGGGGAGTGCCAGGGGCTGTGAACGCCTGCTCCGAGCAGGCAGGGGCTTGGTACAGGATGCGTTGGCTCAAAGGCTCTCGTGCAGAGGAGCTGTGAGTTAAGGGCCCAGATTCATTAGGGTGTGGAGGGACCAGGATCTCCACATTTCACCCAGCCCCTGCTGTGACCTGCTGTTAGATCTGACACCTCGCCTCATACTCATTATCCTCCTCGAGTGAAAAGCGCCGTTTGTTGGGATCTGGCTGCTGCTTCCAACTGGTCTCCCCTCCCCAGCCATAAGCAGGGAGCAGCTCAGCTCTGGGAGGAGCAGGAACAAACGGGCCAGCTGACCACAGTGACAAATGGCACCAGTCCCTGGGCTCGGCTGGAAGCCATTGGCTGCTGCCACATCCGAGGGCAGGCGAGGAAGAAGCTGGAAGGGAGCAATGAGCCCTCAGCCCCAGTGTTCCGAGCCAATCGGAAACACACAGCTCTTCTTTAAATACTGGCTCTTTTGAAAAATAACTTTTCTCAGTGAACCTTGGCAGCTGCAGGCCAAGAGTGAAGCAGGCAGGTGTGTGATTGGAGGCAGGCTCCAAGCTGGGAGCCTGCCAACAGCAACCACAAGGCAGCTCTTGACTTCCCCCACGCTCAAAGGGATCATTGTGTAGGGGGGGGGAGAGAGAAAGAGAGAGGCAGGTTGGGTCTTTTAAAACCCGCAGTGACAGGGGGAGGAGGGGGAGGGGGTCAGATGCCAGAGCATGCCTGGGATGCACATCCCTGGAGCTGGGATGAGCCCACTCACGTGGGTGCAGGAGCCACGATCCATCCTCTACCCTGGGGGAGCAGCACGCCCAGCACCCTTTCCACCAACCTGGCTCACATCCGTGAAGTTTCCGTGCCCCAAACAGCCATTGCTGCCACTGCCGAAAGTCATGATTATCCCCCTGTCTGGAGGAGCAGAAAGAAGACTTGCCAGTGGCACACGTGAGGCCCCGCAAGGCGACACAGCCGAGGGGTGGCCGTGGCTCCCAGGACATCGGACCCACTCTGACTCAGGACGAGCTGCAGGGGCCACAAGCCTTCAGCGAGCTTCCAAGGAGCTGCAGCAGCTTCCAGGGAGCTGCAGGAGCTTCCAAGGAACTGCAGGAGCTTCTAGAGAGCTGCAGGAGCTTCCAGGGAGCTGCAGCCTCACCACGCTGCAGCGGCTCAACAAACAAACAGCAGTGATAAGAGCGCTGAGATAACGTTGCTGCAGCTGTGTACAAAGCAGCTGCGAACCCCACGGTCTGTCAAGGTGTTAAAGTCACAGAGGCACACCCTGAGCAGCTGCCCAGCAGAGGGGTGGCAGGAAACGCCATGGGAGGTAGGATAAACACGTGCCCCTGGAGTTTGCCCACTGCATATCTGTCGTTTGCTGCCCTGACCCCCAGCAGAAGAGCAAACAGAGCTCCCACAGGACCTCCGGGAGGGCTTTGCTCCCCAAACACGGCCTTGGACTGGTGTGTGTGCTCCCCTTCCACCCAGAACACTTCCTGGACTGCTCTGAGGGGGCTTCAAACCCTGCTTCTCTGCAGTTTGAGCACAACCATCCCTGCAGCAGCTCATGCTGACTTCTCACTGTGACACCAGTCACTGCTGGTCACTGCGTGTGCCCGTGTCACGCTCACAGAGCTATGTGACAGAGATGCTCCTCACACTGCAGTCCCCACCGTCAGTTCTGGTTTCAGCTGACACCAATGCAACCAGGACAACAAGCACAGGAGATTTAATAGAATCATAGAATAATTTAGGTTGGAAAAGAGCTTTAAGATCATCTAAGTTCAACTGTTTGTGGCCCTCCCCACACCAGTTTGGGACCACGTCTGCCATTTCTGACCCTCACCTGATGCTACATGAGAGGCCACAGAGGCCCCCGTGTCACCCCAGCCCACAGCATCTCTCTAGTTCCTCACTGAGCAGGCTCCCCAGGCAGTCCCACTGGGTTTTAGGGGGTTCTGGAACTCAGGCAGGTGAAGGCAGGAGGCAGCAGCTCACCTGTGAGGCAGGCTGTGAAAAGATCACCACAGGACACGTGCTTGATGGTCACTCCAGACTGGCCCTCCAGAAAGCGGGACACAAACTGAGGCTGGAGCTGCTCGGTGGCTCCTGGGAGAGAAGGGCCCCCGGCAGCACCCATGGGAGGAGCCTGATGGAGAGAAGCCACGGAAGAGCTGGGCTGGAGAACACTCATGAACTCCTTCCCACAGGCTTATCAGCGTTACCCACACCCTGGCTGGGATTGCAGTCCTGGAGGAGGCAGTGCCAGGGTCTGTGAGTGAGCAGAAATTCCTCCTTCACAGAAATCACACATCCAAGGCCTCCACAGCCACTGCCTGCCCCAGGTTCCCTGTCACGCAACTCCCACAGGATGAGCCTCCCAGATTTGGTGACCCCAGCCTTCTGTGTCCTGCCAGCAGAGACCTGCACCACCTCGGTGTTGAGCATGGGCAGGCGGAGAGGGGTGGTGATCCCACTGCCCCACGTGTAGATGGATGACAGTGGAGGTGGGATTCCTGTCCTGGCTGAACCACGTCGGACACCTGTGGGGCACAGAGAAGTCATTAATGTGCATTCCTGACTCTCCTCCCACAGGAAAAGCGATGGCACCAGCTAGTCCAGGTGCCAGCACAGCTGCCAGAGCCAAACCAGTGCTGGTCCAAGGGGCTGCAGGGCTCCTCAAGGGCTCAGGGAAGGTGACAACTCTTAAGTTCCTCTCTCCAGAACCCTGAGTGCCTCTCTGACTTGTGTCATCCAAAGGAAAGGGTCCTCTCAAATGGAGCTGAGTTGAACACACCACGCCAGAACTCACCCCTCGGCCTGGCACTGCTCGCCCGTCCCCCTGTCCGGCTGTGGGTCACTGCTGGCACCGGAGCCAAGGGTTTTTCAGGCCTGCCAAACCAAAATCCAGCCTTTAATGTCCTGCAGAGCCCTGGATCACAGAATGCCTGGGCAGAGCTATAGAAGCCATGGCTGAATCATCCCCAGCACTGGTGCTTTAAATGACTGAGAGAGGGGAGTTGGCACCAGTTCACTTCCCCCTGTGCTCACAACTCTCTGTTTGCTGTCACTGTGATGACAAGCCCACACCTGCCACAGCACCTGCCTGGCTCTGAGCGCCTGGGCCAGGCTCAGCCAGCAGCAGCTGCACGTTGGGCAGCACAGCAGAGCTGCATTGGGAAAATTCTCTTTTTGGAGCTCAGAACAGAGGCAGGGAGCTCGTCAGACATGCTGTGGGCTGTGGCAGCCCTTCCCAAGGGACACTGAGGTGGCGGTGTCACTTGCCTCCTCATTTTGACGCTGCCCACGTCTGTGTAGAGGTTCAGGAGGGGCCGGATGCAGATGGCCTGGGCCATGATCTCGTTCAGCTGGGGCCGCTTGGAAGGATCCAGGTTGAGCATGCTCAGGATGAGCTGGCGCAGGTCGGGGCTGTACCGATCCGATATCGGGGCAAACGTCCCGCTCATGATCTTCAACACTAAGGCAGGAAGGTTCTGGAGAGAAAACAAGAGACACACAAACAGTGGCTGGGCAGTCAGGGGCGAGGCCGAGGAGGAAGGAGCTCTCAGCACTGCCCTCTGCCTCCACACGTCCCGGCTCGCTGAGAAGTGATCCCAGCATACATTTTCACCTCTGTGAGAGGCCACGGCTCCCTGTGCTACGTGTAAACCACATCCCTCTTACCGCAGCTTCAAAAGCCCTCTTGAGGCTGGCGAGCTCGTAGAGCACACAGCCCAGGGCCCAGATGTCACTCTTCTGGTTGTAAGGCTTCCCTTCACAGAGCTCTGGGGAGATGTAGCATGGAGTTCCCACCACCTACAAGAGATGAAAATTTACCACAGTGCAGTGAAACTGGGGCAGAGAGGTGGAAAGAGGAAGGCTTGGTGCAGAGCTGGCTGGAACACCACCACCTAAAGCTCCACAGAGCTGGGCTTTTGTTCCCTTGGCATCAACAGCTGCCTGAAAAATCTCAGTGAAAAAACATGAGGATTTGCCTTTCCAGTGACACATACAGTGATTGCCTCTAATTTTGCTTCTATCCACTTGAGAGAATCAGAGCCCAAAGCACAGAGCGTGATACAAATGTCTGGTCAGATTAGCCCAGGTGGGGAAAGACATTCAAATGTCAAGCAGAGAAAGGAGATTAAGGCAGGACGGGAGTGCACAGGCAGGAATTTATTTGCCGAGGATGTGTCAGACGAGTCTGCAAACACCACCCCCAGCAGGAGCCACTCTGTCTGCCCTCACCAGTGGGCCCAGACACCCCATCCTCTCCCAGCTTTGGGCAGGTCTTTCTTACCTTTCTGCAGCCCACAGAGCCACAGCAAACTCGGGCATGAAGATATCAGCCTGTATATACTCCAAGAAACAAAGCAGCATTGCCTAAAGCCACTTCCAAGAGACTATAGTGAGCCAAATCCAGAGTTTCCAGCCTGCTGCCATGGGATAAGAAGCTCCCCTGCCACTCACCGTGTAAGCTTTGCTCTTGCTGCTCAAGATTTTGGAGATGCCAAAGTCTCCGATCTTGACGATCATGCGGTGCTTGTCCAGGAGGATGTTCTGGGTCTTCAGGTCACGGTGCAGGATCTGCTTGGTGTGCACGTGGTGCAGGGCCAGGAGGATCTGCACGAAGAAGTGCAGGATGGTGTCCTCATCCAGCAAGGAATTACAGCGCTTGTGGATGAACTCTGCCAGAGTGCCCCCTGCGAGGAACAACAAAGGGCTGTGGGCACGGGGGGCTGCACAGGACAGCACAAATCTGGCCTAAAACTGGAGGGATTTTGCCGTTTTGGCATCCTAACAAGCCAAGCATGTGGGAAAAAGACATCCTGGTGGCACACAGAGCACATCCTCCAGTGCTCCCAAACGACGGCAGCACAGTTGGTGCGGGGAAGAAACAGCCAGAGAGAAGTTACTGTTGACATATTATCAAAAGCAGCAGGAAAAGAAACACTAAAATCACAGCTCTTGGAAGAGGACATAAACCTCGACGGCAGAACAAGATCAGCCTGTTCTGCAGAGGAGAATTCTTGCAGTCCAAGAGGCCACGTGGCACAGAGAGGCCCCTGTCGGGAAGGGGAGGTCCAGATTCAGGGCTCATGTACAGCTTTTTAGCAAACCCTCATGCAAATGTTGATTTCATCTGAAACTCCACAGGAAATCTTGTTAGAAATGTGGGGCCAGCAGAGTTGACACACAGAAATCTGCCTGAAACCTGAGCCAAGATGGTAACATGCTGATCAGGGACAGAGGGGTTTGAAATCTCCTTGTCTTGGATATGGTTAGCAGGTGTAAGGCATATAATCATGGAAGCGCTGAGGTTGGAAGGGACCTTGCAAGGTCACTGCTCAAGCAGGGCCACTGGGCTTGCCCAGTTCCAGGACCTCTCTTTTGAGTATCTCCAAGGATGGCAACTCCACAACCTCTCTGGGCAAGCTGCGCCAGTGCTTGGTCACTTGGCTTATGGTCAGCTTGGTGTCCATCAGGAATCCTAGATACTTTTCTACAAAAACATCTGCTCAAGAGAGACACGAGGACTCCTGGGGGTCCAAAGCACAGGATTTTTACAAGGAGCACAGCGTGAGACCACAGCAGCTTGACCCAAAGAGAGCCAAGTGCTTGGCATCCCCTGGACCTGCCGAGGAACCAGCACTGGGGGACAGCAGGGCCCACCTGGGGCGTATTCCATGGCGATCATGAGCGCCTTGTCCTCCAGGAAGTTCTCGTAGTACTCGATGACGTTGGGGTGGCTGAGCAGCTTGAGGACCTGGCACTCGTTCTGTGCTGCCAGCCGCTCATCCTTGCTCATCTGCTCCACCGGGATCTGCTTCAGGATCACCAGCTTCTGGTCGGCCTTGCGCAGGCACAGGTGCACGATGCTGCGGGGACAGGGACGGGGCCTCAGCGCGGGGAGGGGGGACACAACACAGGCCCTGGCCACCACCCCAGGGTGACACAGATCGCCGGCAATCCCCGCGCCCCTGCGGTGTCACACACCCCGTGCCGTGTCCCCCCGGCTGCCACACCCCGGCCGACCCCCGCATGGCCACAAGCGCTTCGCTGCCACAGGGACGCGGCTTAAAAGCCACCCGCTCCGAGGTAAAAAAGCTGGAGACCTCCCCATCGCCCATCCCCGGCGGCCCTCACCCGAAGGCCCCTCTCCCCACCACCCGGATCCGCTCGTATTTCTCCATCCCTGGGCCCGGCTCCTGCCGTCTCCATGGAGACACTTCCGCGCTGCTACGGCGTCCGCGGGCGGACAAACCGCGCCGCGCGTGTAAGGCCTGGGAGGGTTCCGTGTCTCGGCCAGGAGGGGGGGGACGCCACCCCCCCGCTTGGGTGACACCCCAGTGCCACCGGGAGTCAGACCCTCTTGGGCAGCACACAGGGAGGGAGGTTTGGGGTGCGCTGGGCTGCCCGCTCCGACTGCGAGATGCCAGCAGGACCCCCCCACACCCCCCCCGAGAGCGGCGGTGTCCCCAGCAGCCTCCAGGCCCGAGTCGGGAGGGGCACCCATTGCGGGGGGCTGCGCTGCTGCAGGGCCAGCACAAGGGGCGCGAGTCCCCTCCGTGCCCCCTCCCCCAACCTGCTTTACACCCCCAGGACCACCAGCACCCCTGGGGCCGGCCGTGATAGCGGCTGAAGCACGGAAGGGTGTCCTGCCCTGCACGCAGGAGTGGCGGCCTCTGTCCTGGAGTGGGGACAGTGACAGCAGTGGCAGTGGTGGCACTGCCACGTGGCCCTGCTGCCATCTAGCGACAACCACCCCGGTTCACCGGGGAGGGGGGTCAGCCCCCCTCGAGCCAGCCAGCGCCCCGCACTGTGGGGCAACGATGGGGCAGGACCCCCACGCAGGAACCAGCACCCCGCCGCGTTTCGGTGCCCACAGAGCTGGCCTCAACCTACTGCCACGCTGGTATTAAGGGGCACCTTTGCATTCCCCCGTCCACCCCCACCCTGGGCCCCCTCCATTGTCCTCAGGTGAGCATTTGTGGCTGCTCCCACTACTTTTCCAAATACGGTGGTTTCCCCGACATCCCCCCGGGACACCGTGCAACCACCGGAGACAGCCACACCGTGCCGGAGGCACACACACGGCGCAGAACAGATGTGCGCGGCCCACGCCAGCTGTGCATCACTGCGGCAGATGTGCAGGGCCCAGCACAGATGGGCACCGTCTGCCACACGCACACGCCGCACCCACCCTCCCGCGCTGCCCAGTACAGACGGGCAGTGCCTTACGCGCGGGCAATATCCGGCACCCACACGCGCGGTGTCTCGGACACACGTGTAATACCACGCCCGTTCAGCCCAGCAGCAACAAGCCCACACGCCGCACACCCGCAAACCCCGCACGGCTGCGGCGCCGCCGCGCTCCGCACACGTGCGCGCACGGCCCCGCGCGTACGCGCGTACACACACGAGCGGGGGGGCGTAGCCAGCGCGCCGCTGATCAATGAAAGGCGTGGTCAGCGCGGTCACGCCCACTCAGCGCCGGCCAACCCCGCGCAGGCGCGCGCGGCGGAGGCGCGGCCAGAACGGAGGGCGTGCCCAATGGGAAGGCGGGGCCAGAGCTAAGGGGTGGTCGGCGGGGAGGGGGCGTGGCCCCGCGGCCCC
>VZRR01012402.1:0-14835 GCA_013398015.1 Oreocharis arfaki
TTCCCCATGCCGTACCCCATTCCACAGCCCATTCGCATCCCGTGCCCCTCCTCCACCCCATCCCACACCCCACAACCTGCCCTACTCCCCTGCCCTACCCCATAGCCGTACCCCATAGCCCACGGCCCCACACCATCCCCCTACGTTGCCCCACCCTGTATCTCTCACTGTGCCCCACATCCCTGCGCTGTCCCACACTCCAGCCCCCGCTGTACCCCCACCGTTGCTGTGCCCCCCACTCCAGGGGCTGTGCTCCATCCCCAGCTGTGCAGTGGGGAGTGGATGGGTGAGGAGCAGTCGGAAAGGGAAGAGCAGCCGGTGGTTTGTGGATTGTTGGGAAAGACGGTGCACATTGTCCCGGGAGGCCGGGAGAGCAGGGGTGGGATGAGCCGTCACCACAAGGTACAGCTCGGCCCGAGGTAGACCAGCCCAGGGAGGAGAAGAGGCAAGCCCGTGCCTGCCACTTCGCTGTCCCCAGGCTGTCCCACCACCTGGCCAGCCAGGAGAACCAGGATTCCCATGGGAGGCTCCCGCCAGAGCTGCCGGCTGTCAGCTCCCAGTGGGACAGCAAAGCCATGGATCCCTGTCCTCCACATCGCTCGGGCCAATGGCAGCGACTTTTGCCCAGGTCCCAAGGGACACGAGGAGCAGGACCATGCCCTAGAGCCAGTGCCCGCATCCCTGTCCCCTGCCCCTCAGTCCTCCCCGCCGGGACGGCCGCTCTCTGCAGGGTGATCCGTGGTTAAACGGAGCCTCACGGCCGGGCCGTTCCCGTGGGCTGAGCCTTCCTCTTTCCTGTCGGGGCTGTGAGAAGCAGTGAAACAGTTAAGCAGGCTGAGCATGTTATTTTCCATCCTCTCCGTCAATTCCGAGAACAAGGAGCCCAGGTCGATACCTTGGTCCCAAACCTCCCGATGCTGTTCCCCTTCCCGCTCTCCCTCCCAGCCCTGGCGAGGGCCAGGAGGGCACCAACAGCAGCTGCTCCCTCTGGCTGCATTTGGGTCCCATTTAGGCTTCTCCCTCAGAGGTTCCAGACTCCAAAGCACAGGAAAGAATTTACAGCCTCTGAGAAGGATTTTTCTCATGTTTCTGGAGTGACCAGTTAACCCTTTCCCACTGGGGCTAAGGAAAGGGAGCAGCTGTGGGAACAGGGCTGACCTGGGAGACGTTCCCAGGGGAATGCCTGGCTGCCTGCACAGCTGCTGGGACACCACAGTGCCACGTTCCCTCTCGGTTCCTCTCCCTCCCACGGGGCCAGCCCGCAGTCAGCTCTGTGGGGATGCCGCTGCCTCAGCCAGACACCAGCACCTCGCTGGCTTTCCGGTGTCGGTGAAGGATTCAGGATCAAGCATCCAGGAGTAGAGTCCCTCTCTCTGCATCTCCATCACCTTATTTTTAGTTACGTTATGTAAGTTCTTCGCTACGTCATGGATGTGGGGGGTTCTTGCATCTAATTCCAGTGTGACAGCCCAGCAATTCAAACAAGCTGTTCCTCTGGTGAGGAAGATAAAAGGATTTGTAATTTCTGATAATAAAAGAGGCCTTCTGGGACGACCCTCCGAGAATCTCTTGCATCTAGGCCTGCTCGCAGACAGCCGCTCCACTTTCTTCCCGTGCTCTGCTTCTCCTTATCCCTTGGAATTTGAGTGCCGAAAACCTTTCTCCCTCATACCTCCCTGCTCCCAGAGAGGCTCCATGCCTGGAAGCAGCCAGGGAGTTCATTCCCCACAGCCAGAGCCACACGGAGCAAATCACGCTTGTCCCTGGCCCTCGCCGTGTCACCACCCCTGGGGCTGGCAGCGCGGCCGGCGCTTCCCGTGCAGCCCCCGGCCCGGAGCTGTGCCCGAGCCCGAGGCAGCGCTGCCGCCCCGCAGCCGCCCGCAGCACCCTGGGAATTCTCAGCAGGAAAAACCTGCCGCTGCCTCGTGCCGGAGCATTTGCTTTGATTGCCTTTTATTTATTTTTTTTTTTTCCTGGTTGCTGCTCGCTGCTTTTTTGTCAGGGTGATTCACTCCCCGGGGCTCGGCGGCAGCTGGAGCGTGCCCAGGGTAACCATGGTGCCAGAGTCCCCGTGGGTTACCTGAATCCCCGCGGCGCCTTCTCCGTGTGCCCTTTTGGAGGCGGGACCATCCAGCACGGGGGCAAAACGCCGTGGGTGCAGCGTGGGGAACCACCACGCCAGACTGGGAACAGCGGTGGGATGAGCAGGCAGCAGCCCCGGGGCTGGCAGCGGCCCCATCCCCGGAGCGATCCCTCCCCGGGGTGACGGCACAGCGGCACACGCGGCACCGGCCACCTCCAGCCCCGGGTGGAGTGAAGTTGCTGTGGCAACAATAACTTATGTAATCCACCCCTCTCGGCTGCAGGTGTGGGGAGGAAATTGTGCTATTTTCGAAGTTTCATTAGGTTCCTGCTTAATTACCAGCGTGGCATCACGCCAGCGCTCCCGGCCGGGTCACGCGCCCGGCACAGGGACGGAGGGTGCGGACGGGGCGGCGATGGCCGGGACGGTCACGGCAGTGCCGGTGACAGCCGAGGGCACTGCCAGCTGAGGGCAGCGATGGCCAGGGCAGCAGTGGCCGGAGCGGTGGCGTCCGAGGGCAGTGACAGCGGCTGCACCGAGGGACAGCTCCGGCCACCGGCCCCTCCGTGCTCCCAGCGCGTGGGCTCTCTCCCTGCTCCCGGAACGCCGCCCCGGTGGGTGCGGTGGCTGCCAGGGAGGGACACGGGAGGGAGGTGCTGCAGGGCAGCATAACTGCCATGGGAGGGGAACGTGGCACTGCAGGGTCACTGAGAGCTGCCACATCCTCAGCGACTCGGGAAGCCCCTGGTGGCACGGAGAGAGGAGAAATGAAGGTGGGTTAGAACCCCTGGTGCGTTTGAGTGGGATGTGTCCCTGGCCAGCACAGAGAGGAGGAAGCAGAGGGACCTTCATGGTACCAGTGCTGGTTCTTGTCACCGTCCCTGAGAACACGCTTGGAGTTTCCTAAGGAAAATCCAACCCCAGCTGCTCCGGGTAATCACTGGATTCTCCTGGCACTGCCAGAGCAGGAGAGACCAGGCAGGGAACAGGACCAGGCTGAAGAAAGCACCTCCGTCTTCGTCTCACTCTTTGTCCACTCAATCCCTCTGGCTCTGTGGCAGCCCTTGGCTCTCTGTCCCTCCTTTTCGCTATGTGCTGAAGGGGAAGGCTGAGCCCACCCACCCCTCGGGGCCCTGCGCAGCCCGAGCGGGGCAGGTGTGTGCCCGAGTGTCACCGTGTTAATGAGATTCCCAGGAGCTGCCTGTCCCGTGGTCCCGGGCAGATGGCTTCTCCATTGGAGCCCTGACATCACTGAGAGCCCTCCCTGCGCTGCGTCAGGAAGTTTTTATTTGTAAAATAATCTAAACGTGATTTTTCTGACATCTGGGGGTCGCTGGGGAATCAGCCAGGTGGGTTTGAGCCAAACCAACCCCCCACGAGCACAGGAACTCCTCACTCAGTTCTGTCTCCTGCCCTCCTCGGGGGGCCCCTCCTCAACCCCAGGCTGTCCCCCCACTTCCTTTTGAGCACCTCATTAAGGATCTGGGCCAGCAAACCCCACACCAGCACCCAGGTCCTGAAACATCCTCCCAAACCCAGCCTCAGCCTCCCCTTTGCAGCGTGGCCGTCGCTCACCAGGATTCTGGCAGGTGCCTCCAACTGACAGTGAGTAGGTTTAGGTTAAATACTGGGAATAAATTCCTCCCTGTGAGGGTGGTGAGGCTCTGGCACAGGGTTCCCAGAGAAGCTGTGGCTGCCCCATCCCTGGAAGTGTTCCAGGCCAGGTTGGACAGGGCTTGGAGCAACCTGGGATAGCAGAATGTGTCCCATGAGCTTTAAGGTCCCTTCCAACCCAGCCCATTCTGTGATTCTGGCAGTGTTGGTGGTGACAGTGGGAGCTGGTCCCCGAATCTTCAGAGGGTCAGGACTTAGAAGCTGTCCCTGGGCTGGAGACGTCCTGTGTGTGCCAGCAGCTCCCAGCAGTTAAATCCCCCCAAGCACCACTGGCAAAGCCATTTATTGGGGATTACCAAGGATGAACAATTCAGACCCTGATTCTGCAGGGCGGGAGCCGCAGTGCTGGAGCCAGCGATTCCCAGCTCCCGCCTCACTCGGCCGAGTGGAACCCTCAAAGTGGGATGGGATGATTTCACCGAGGGGGAAACTGAGGCACGACAAAGTACCTGGCCTCTCATCATCCCAGGGTTTCCCTAACCCCACTGGAAGCAGCATCTGAGCAAGACTGCCAGCAGTGCAAGCGGCTGTTCCCAGGGTTTGTGGGCAGTTCTGCTCCCCGATGTGACACACGTGTCACTCTCTGCCTCGGAGCACCCGGCCCTGCTCAGGCCGAGGGCCGCAGAGCCTGGGGATGGGGTCTCATCCCGGGGCACAAGGATGGCAATCCCTAGAGGGGCCCCAGGACCCCTCTGCTCATCCCGTGGCTGTGGGATGCAGGCGGCAGGGACGGGGTGTTGGTCAGTGTCCAGGACGCTCCTGGAGCTCGGCCCGGGCAGCCTCTGGCTCTCACATCCCGGCTCGGGATCTCACATCCCTGCCACGCGTCCCCCGAGCGTCCCCCGGGCCCGGCCCTGCCCTGCCGGGCGCCACGGGCCGGGCTCGGCCAGCACGGCTGCAGCGGCCGGAGCAGCCCCGGCTCTCCCGGGAGGCTCCCGGGGAGCGCAGGCACAGGGAGGAGCCGCAATGACGGAGGAAACAAGGAGTGGGTGGGAGAACAAAGCGCTGCGGATGCAGAGCTGTGGTGGGGCCTGGGAAGATGGAGGCACCGGGTGGGAACGGGGGGCGCGGGGAGGCTGCGGCCGCCGGACGAGGGGAAGGGGCGGCGGGGCTGGCACCGGCCGGGGGACAGTCGGACACATCCGTGCTGCCATCCCTGGGGACCGGGGAGGCTCGGGAGGGCTCCACAGCAAACCCAACCTCTGCCGTGCCCCGCTGGGGCTGGGGGAGCAGAGCTGCNGCTGAGTGTTCTGGGGGAGCCCCAAAACGCGCCTGGTCCCATGTGCCAGGCTGGGGCACGGCCCGAGCCCCTGTCCCTCCTCACCTGCCCCAGCGCCTGTTCCACGAGTGAGTAATGCTGAATTACAGCGCTAAGGAGCTCTCTGGGGATCCTTCGGAATAACAGGAATAGTTTATGCGATTTGCATAATTGGCATGATGGGATTTTGCATCACGTTGCTGAGCCCGGGGAAGCGTCCGGGGCAGAGCTGAGGTGCTGCTGGGGGCTCTGGGCACCTTGGGGGGCTCTGGGCACCTTCCCCTTCGTGGGGCTGCCTCCCCCTTGCCCTGCCCTGCCCTGCCTGGGAAGGACCGGCCGGTCACAGAGGGGTGGCAGAAGGGAGGAGGGTCAGGTCCCTCCACCATCCCCTGCCCGCATCCCCCCTGCTGTCCCTCAAGCTGACCCTGGGCTGGTCGCAGCCCCACAGCTCCCTCGGGCACGTTTGCCTGTCCCATTGCCACCTCTGATGGCTGTGGCTGCCCAGCCCAGCTCCCAGGAAGCAGCAAAACGCTGGATCTCGGGCCTGAAGGACGCGATGCCAAATTCCCACTGCTCCTGTTGCAGCCCCAAGGCCGCCCAGCTCCAGCCTTTCCGCAGGGACGGGGCTCCTCCTGCTTCCAAGCACAGCACAGCCCTGGGACTGGTCTCCACTCGTTTCCTCTCTCGCTAATTAATCACGGGGCGCTGGGCTGTGGCTCCCCCAGCCCCGGATCATCGCTCTGCTCTGCTGCCTGAGTGGCAGCCACGGGCCGGGGACACAGGCTGGGGACACCCATCACGCGGCAGCGCTGGCCCTCGGGGACAGCCGGCGTGGCCACGGCTTCACCCACGACTTGAGGAGCCGCATTCCAGCGCAGGGCAGGGCAGCCAGGGCCGTTTGGGCCAGCAAAAGTGGTGACACGGGGACAACTGCCACCTCCCAGTGCTCCTTCCACCCATCTGCCACGGGTCTCGCGGCCCCCAGGAGGGGGAATTCTGGCTGCTACGTCAGAGCAGGCCCTGCTGAGGCATTTCAGCCAAGCACCACCATTCACCGGCAGCTCCCGTCTGGCACCACGAGCCAGCAGAGGTCACATTCCCGGCCGCGGCCGCGCCGCGCTCGGACAGACCCGCTTTGTTCCCAGCGCTGCTCTAATTAGGAAATTGCGCTGATTTTTTTTTTTTTTTTTCTCCACAGTTGAACTATCAAAACTTGGGCTTGTTCCCTGCCAAAGCCTCTCCTATCGCTCTGCTGGTGACTCAGCGTGACACCAGGGCGCTGAAAATAGGGAAGAGGGAAAGGGAAGGAGCCGGTGGTTGGTTCCCAGTGTGTCCGAGCGGGCACTTGGGATGGGGGGGTTGGCACCGCGAGGTTTGGGTGCAGAACGCAGCACCCCAGTGGTGCCCCCGAGTGTGGGCAGCACCCAGACCCCTGGGACCCCCACGTGGGGCAGGGCAAGCTCAGGGTGTGGGTAGTGAAGAGGAGGAAGAGGAGGAAGATGAAAGATCCTCACCAAACTGTGCCCCGGCCCTGAGCCAGGGTTTGCCAGGGAGGGTGGGGGACAAGGTACACGGTGAGTTCATTCCCAGGGGTGGGAGCTGGGGGGGGGGACAGGGAGAGCCCCCAGGGCCTCTGAGCCCCTCGTGCCAAGAAGCAGCAGGGCCCAGAGGAGACGCCCACGGATCCAACACCTCCGGGGTTCTCAGCTTGTTGTTTTGTGTTTCCATGGGTGTTCCAGGAAACATCGGAGGCAGTGGAGCATGACAACGTGTCAGGGGGTGCAGCCGTGGTGGGGTGCAGCTGTGACAGAAATGTGCAGCTGTTTGGGGCCATGCAGCTGTTTGGGGCTGTGCAGCTGATTTGGGGCCATGCAGCTGTTTGGGGCCGTGCAGATGTTTTGGGGCTGTGCAGCTGTTTTGGGGCCGTGCAGCTGTTTGGGGCTGTGCAGCTCTTTGGGGCCATGCAGCTGTTTTGGGGCCATGCAGCTGTTTTGGGGCTGTGCAGCTGTTTTGGGGGTGCGCTGGCAGCCCCCCCTCCCCCAGCGCTGCCATCCAGCTGTGTTGGCATAGAAACTGCCAGGGCTCTGCCAGCGCCTCCCGTTACACAATTCCCTCAAAGCCCGGGGAAGAGGCTGCTGAGGAGGGGAGGCAGCTCCCGGCCTTTGCCCCAAGGCAGCTTCGTGTCAGCTCCCGGCACACGGAGGGGGTGTGAGGGGCCAGGGAGGGGCCAGCACAGCCCCAGGGAATGGTGCTGGTGCCCAGTGGCTCCGCTGCCTCCTGGACACCAGGGAGTCTATTTAAAGGCACTGCTGGTTGCACAAGGCTGGCTGGAACTCCCGCTCCCCCCCAGCCTCATCCCTCGCTCCCAGGGTTGCGGGATGTTGGACGAGGGCTCTGTGCAGGCAGCGGTCCCGGCCGGGCAGATCCCGTGGGATGGGGCAGTGTCCCCATGGAACAGGGACCATCCCTGTGGAGGGGAGTAGGGAATGGGTAGGGAATGCTGGAACATCTCCCAGCAGAGCTCCTCGTTTCCCCCTTCCCCTGCTCGGGGCCAGGATCCCACATTGCCACACAAACCACGTTAAAGGCCGCAGAGCTGGATCAGGCACTGAGCAGCGTGTTGGGAACAGCACAGGAGGAGTGAGGGCTCCAGGAATGCTGAAGTTCCCGGTCACCGTCACACGTGCTGTGCCTGCAGGGGCAGGTTTGCCATGGGCATTGTCCGGTGGGCAGAACCTCTGCAGAGCCTCTGGAGAGGGGCCGGGGCCGTGCCAGGAGCGTGAGATTTGTTCGTGTTCTCCAGGGCTTCATCAACAACGAGCAGCGCTGCCTCCACACTCCTCTAACTCAACATCTGGCCAACTCAAACACAGCTGGAAGAGCTCCGTGCGCAGCCCTCCTGGCGGGAGCTGGCTCCCACCCCGCTGCCACAGCTGAGGGGCAAGGGGAGCGCTAATTAAACACTCCAAACGCGGCACAGCTGCTTTCCCAGGGCCCCGGCAGGACGGGCCGGCGGGGCTGAGCCGCTGCCGAGGGTCTGGCTGGAGCAGGCAGGGGGAAGCTGGGGGGCATCCTGCTGCTCCCAGCAGCAGGAGAGATGTAAATCCAGAGTAACAAGGGAGCAGCTGGTGTACAAGCACAGCCAGAGGCTCAGGAACATCCCAGGTGGGGCCTCACCCTGCACCGGGGCCGAGCGTGGGGGTGGGTGCTGCCCTGCTCCTGCCAACCGTGTCCCCGGTCCCTGTGCCCATCCAGTGGGGGACAGGCACACACGGGGGCTCGGTGCTGGCTGGGGCAGGGGGCTGGACCGAGTCCTACAGGAGGAGGCAGAACAGGATGGGACACTGTGGTCCATCAGGAGGGAGCCACGTGAGCCCCCAGTCTGGGCACGGACTGGTCGTGGATCAGTTTGACAGCTCCAGAGCAATTCTTACAAAAACCCCTCATGTGGCCTCGCCGTAAACCCGAGGAGGGGAGGGCGGTGGCAGAGGCTCTCAGAAAGCTCAGCCAGAGCTGGTTCGGGGCTGTGCCAGGACTGTCCCGGTGCTGTCGGTCCCATCCGAGCCTCCCGGGGCCATCTAGGCACACAGGAGCCAGCGGGACTGGCTGTGCCACACACGGAGCCTGCTCTGAAATTTCCTGCCCACATCTCTCCCAGGAGCAGGGAGCAAGGAGGGGAGGGAGGAAGAAGGCAACTCCTGCTCATCCAAAACACTCCCTGAGAAAACACGAGGCTGCAGAGGAGTCGGTGGAGCCACTGGAACCAGTTTATTGTCACAGCACAGCACAGAGGTCACGGCCCACTCCCGGCTCTTCCTCCCAAGGAGACCCAGCCCAAGCTGCTGGGGCAGGGATCAGCAGAGGAAGCTGCGGCCAATCTGCTCCAAACTTTCCTGCTGGATCAGTAAACGGCCTCTCCAAGGAATGGAAGGGGCTGCATTAACCCCTTCAGCACCAGCCCCGCTCCCTCTCCACACCCACTTCCACCCGAGTGCAGCCACCGGGACCCGGCCCGGCCTTGGCCCTGCGTCCCTGGGGAGGGCTGGCTCGTCTCTCCTGCTGCCAGCACGTTCAGCAGAAACAAAACTGGAGCAGAGGGACTGCAGCACCCTCCTCATCCCTCTGCCCCCTCCGGCGGCGATGAACAGGGTTTTCCCAGAGCACCAGCAGCAGAAGCTGCACTGCCGGGACAGATCCCTTCCAGACCTTCCTGTGAGTGCCCAGTGCTCCTTCCCGCGGATCCACATTAGTCAGGGGCACCTTAAACCCCCTGGCATCCGGCTGGCAACGGGCTGAAGGAGCCCTGAAGGAAAAACACTGCCCAGAAATGCTCCTGCCAGCGCGGCACTGGTGAATCCAAGGCTCTCTCTGGTGGGAATGGGCTGTGTTGCAGCACAGCCGGGACCGAGCAGAGAGAACAAACCACCGGGAGCAGAGCACGATCCTGGCCCTGGCAGGGCTGGGAGCAGGAGCTGGCTGTCCCAACAGCGGCTGGGGTGACCAGAGACATGGCCTTGGGATCATCCAGTGCCTCGGCCAGCTCCAGAGGCAGAAGCTGCTTTGCCAGCACTGTGCTGGGGGCAACCACAGGGCCAGGGACTGGGGGCTGGGTTTGTGAGGGAACATCAGTTAGGAGACGGCAGCGGGACTGGAAGTGGGATGGCTCCAGGGCACTGAGGGCCTTGGGGACACACGAGGAGGACAAGGATGCCCTGTCTTTGGAACACAACACAGAGGATACGGAGAGCACGACTCCACCCAGAGCTGCTGCTGGCCCAGCACCACGGAGGAGCATCCCAGTCCCTGGGATCACTTTTTGTCTAGCACCAGATCCCACAGCCCCAACGACAGCCTCCCAAAGTCTCCAAGGCCCCTCTGGTCCTTCTGCTGTCGCAGAAATGCAGATTAAGGGTTGTGGCTCCGAGAACGTAATAAATAAAGGTCTGCAGTGTCCTGAAGAGCATCTGCAAGCTGGCAGGTGAGCTCCTTCCAGGAGCAGCCAAATCCGCCACCCCCTGGCTGCCCAGGCAGCGTTCCAGGCCTTCAGCACCCGAGGGAGCCGGCACTGCTCTGACTGTCCTCGGAGGGGATGGGGCTCCCTCGAGCCGCTCCCGCAGCACTTTGGAGTGGTGATTTCTGGAGCTTCAGGCCCCGTGTCTGGCGCAGCACGAGCCCGAGGAAATGTGTCCGAGCCCCCGAGGGAACGTCCGGCAGGAGCAGCTGGAGCAGAGTCCATGCGATCCATCAGTCCATCCCGGCCAAAGGCGAACTCTGACGCTGCAGCAGAGCCAGCGAGGGAGGGATCCTGGCTCCTGACACAGGCAGAAGCTCCTTGCTGGCATCGCAGGCGACTTCTGCCAGCCCAGGGCTGCTCAGCCCCGGCAGGGCTCCGGAGCCGGGGCTGAACCGTGGCGGGGGCCAACTCCTCAGCTCGCAGCAGATCGGGCTCTGCCCGCAGCAGGAGCAGAGCCGAGCAGCCAGGCTGAGCCTGGCCCAAACCAAAGCCCCCTCGGGCTGGTTCTGCACGAGCCAGAGCCGAGCCCAGCCCGGAGCTCGACGCGCGGGAGCTCCGCGCTCCCGGCTCCGGCGCTGCCCAACGTGCAGCAGGACGGGGACACGGCCGCCCCTCCACAGACGGAACCGGGAGAGAGGAGGGACAGAGGGACACGGACACCGGAGCGCTCCGCAGGGCTCCTGCTCGCCCAGCCCACGCCCAGCACAAACACCGTGGCTCCGAGCGTGGCACTTCCCGGGATGTGGCCGGAGCAAAGGCAGACTGACCTCACCAGAATCAAACCTACTGAGAAAAATGTGGCTTTGGATGTTTTAGAGTTGCTGTTTAATCCCGAGACAGCGCAGCTGAGTGAGTTTGGAATTTAAGTTACAAAAAAAGAAAGCACTAGAAAATAATCTTGATACAAGAGCGATAATCAGCTGAGGTTCCCCACCCTGCGCAGGGAATCCTGCTCCACAATCCACCCAGCACAGCTGGGATGCTGCCAAGGCCTTGCCTGTTCCCAGCACATGCCAGGAGGGCAAACTGTCCAGGGTGAAAGTTTCGTGGGGGAATCCCCAGCACTGGGAGTTAAGATGCTGCCACCAGCTCTGGCTTTGGCCTGTTCTTGATGGGTGACACCTCTGTGGAAGGAAAAGAAACTTGTTACAGGATCAGGGAATACAAATATCCTGCAGCCATCTCCTGAGGAGGATCCAGGGCTCCGAGTCCACTCTGCAGAGCAGCAAACGCTTGCACAGCACCTGAACTAAGAGAAGTTGGTTATAAATAATCCCACATTCCCATGAGGAAATGCCCCTTTTGCACAGCACTGAAGAATCACAGATGTTCAGAACATGCCCAGCCCAGGGACAGATCCTGGGCAGGAGCAGGGCCAACTCTGCCCTCACCCGGTGACCCAACACCCCTGGGCTGTGTTTTGTTTGGCCTCAGTGCTGACATCTGAGCCCTGTTTAGGAGTAAACAAGCTCCCAGGAAACCAGCCCCACTCCCCACATCCCAGATTGCTCCTGGGCAGATTCCACACAGGGAAATGGCTTCTTCCAGCTCCTCTTCGCAAAAGCAGGGAGGTCCAGCTCCTGTGAGCGACAGCTCAGGGCTCTGCTGGTCCCAGAAGAGTCTTCACCAGTCCGAGTTTTCAGCTCCTCAGCAGACACCTGATAAACCCCAGTGGGCTCCTTCCCTGCCAGGCAGGGCTGCCAGAGCCTGTTTGGTCACCTTCTTGGTGAGCTCTGCCACTTCCCAGCTGGATTCCCTCACAAATCCATCCACTGAGGTTTTGGATCGCTCAGGAACACTCAAGGACCATCAGCGGTGTGGAGCTCGTGCTCTGACATTCCTGGAGCTGTGGGACCCCAGTGATCCTCATCCAGCTGGTTCCAAATCGCTGTGAAGTGAGGTGGGAAGAGCTCCAAGTCAGCCCAAGCCTCGGGGAGATCCAGTGCTGTGCAGGGTGAATCCAACATCCACAAAATGACCGTCCCTGTGCTGCGATGTCGGGACCAGACCGGGCCTGGGGGAGGAAGCCTTGCCTGGCTCAAGCAAGGAAGGAATTTCTTATGGAGCCTCCTGATGGAACGAGGTGTCTCAGGGCAGGTACAGGATGTGACAAGAACAGCAGATGTCACACAGGGAGCTCCCCAAGGGAATGACCAGATGCCGATGGAATAGAGAGCGGAGCCCCGGGTGCTTCTGGAGCGAGGGATCAGCTGGGCCTGTCCCCACGCCAGGAGCTGCCACTCCTTCCCATTTTCCAGGAGAACACTTACACTGGGAGAGGGTCTCAGACCACTGCACGGGACAGGAGCACGAGAAGCCAAAGCTGTGCAAGCAGAACATACCTGGGACCTTCTCCGGGAGCGGCTCCGAAGGAACTTCTGGAAGCTCCAACTGTTCCTGCAAGGACGTTAAAGACAACGTGTCACACGTGTCACAGACCACCAGTGTGGGCAAAGAATGGGGGTGGCAACGTCCCAGATCTCCCCCCAGACTGAGCTCTGGGGGCAGGAAAAAGGTACTTTATCTGCTATTACAAACAGCTTCTTGAAAATGTGGATTTCAATCACAAGAACATCAACCCCACCTGAGTAATAGCGTTTAATTCTTCCAGAATGGCATCTTCATCCTCCTCAGTCAGGCTGCCAGCCAGGAGCTCGTCTATTTGCTGTGGGAGAGAGGGAAGGACGCTACACACCCAGCCTTTGGTACAATGCACACCCAGAAGCTCTGTGCAGAGGCAGGGGCTGCTCCCAGCTCCTCACAGCTGTACGCACCCTCTGGTACTCCACAGCATCCTGGGTTTCTCCTATTATCCTTTCCACTTCTTCTATGGACATAACCTGCAGGGAAGAGCCAAAATCCAGGTGTGGGAGGGGCCTGCAGGGAGGCAGCTCCAGCCAGGCCCCCCCTGACCCGCCCCAGCCACACGCACCTGGTGCATTTTGTTCAGACACTCGTTGCCTATTTTCAGGCCCTCGATGACCTTCATTTCAATCTGGGTGAATTCAATGTCCTGGACCTGGGATGGGAAGGAGAGAGGGAAGAGCCTGTCACACTCTGGTCAGGCACTGGCACAGGCTGCCCAGGGAATCCTGAAGGGATTTAACAGATGTGTGGGTGTGGCAGCTGGGGACAGTGGTGGCCCTGGCAGCACCGGGGAGCGACTGGGCTCAGAGGGCTCTTCCCACCTAAATAACTCCATGATTGCCATTCTTAGGCAGACACAGGCTGCCAGGACCACCAGAGAAGGTGCAAGGAGGAATCAGCTGAGCCCTTTCTGTCCTGTCAATGGCACCAGCAGCAGGAAACATCCACACAAAAAGCTCGGCACAGGCGGCTGCACCAGCAGGTCCAACAGCCCTCCAAGTGATTGCACCAGATTTTCCAGCTGCCAGTCCCAGCTGAGACCTCCCCAAACCCAAACACATCCAGTTCTGAAATGACAGCGCTGAGACAAGCCCAGGAAGTCCCCAGTGCAGCCATCCCCACTGTGAGTAACGTTTCAGCAATTTCCAAAACACACATTTGACACGGAGCCTGCAGATTCCAAACACATCACTCCGTGTCTCCAGGGAAAAGTCGTGGCACACACACAATTTTGGAGACATTTGCCCTTGGACAGAGGGCTAAACACCTGCCAGGACCTGCCAGCTGGAATGGAATTCCACGGGATCCGAGGGGAGCCCCACCCCAGAACACCCCAAGGCTCTCGCTCACCATCCGCTCCAGGTTGCTGATCTGGTTCTCTGTTTTATCCAGAAGCTGCTCCTGGTACCGTTTCTTCTTCAGCAGGAGCATGGCTTTCCTGAGGGACACAGAGGGAGGGAAACACAGCTGGGATGAAGCACCTGAAGCCTAAAGGAACCCCATCAAAGCCATGCTTGTTCTGTGCTTCTGCTAAAAGGGGACAACTCGTGTGCAGCTGAACTGGCAACCCTGAGCTGCTCCTGGGAAGAGCAAGGAGGAGCAAATTGGATACTGGGAATAAATCTTTCCCTGGGAAAAGAAATTCACAGGGTGCCCAGAGAAGCTGTGGCTGCCCCTGGATCCCTGGCAGTGTCCAAGGCTGGGCTGGACGGGGCTTGGAGCAGCCTGGGACAGTGGAAGGTGTCCTGCCCACGGCAGGGGTGGTACTGGATGGGCTTGGAGGTCCCTCTCAGCCCAAACCATTCCGGGATTATGATTCCTAGGACCCAGCGGTGTTTCCTTCCCAGGGACATCCCGGAGGTGGCACTGACGCTCCCCGCCCTCGCCCCCCGGCGACCCCTTGCCCCTCACTCTTTCTTGCCGTCCCGGAGCAGCTGCCGGGCCAGCGCCCGCTCCCGCTCCAGGCCCAGGCTCAGCCGCTTCTGGTACTGCCGGAGCTTGTCCCGCTGCTGCTTCAGTTGCTGCGGGAGAGAGGGGCACGGAGGGAACGCGGGATGGACGGACAGAGGGACGGACAGAGGGACGGACAAGAGTCACAACTCGGCCCTGACAGCGCCAGCGCCCCCTCAAGCAGCGCCGCTCCCCCGCCCGGTCTCTCCCCGCCGTGTCTCCGACAGCACCGGGGGTCGCTCAGCCCCAGCGTGGCCCCTCCATCGCCGCGGGGACCCGGCGAACGCCGCGGGCGCGCCCGGAGCCGAGCCAGGCNGCGGAGCCAGGCCAGGCCGGTCCGGTCCGTCCCTCCCGCTCACCGGCACGGCCCGGTCCGGCTCGCTGCCCCCCCGCTCACCAGCACGGCCCGGTCCGGCCCGCTGCCCCCCCTCTCACCGGCACGGCCCGGTCCGGCTCGCTGCCCCCCCGCTCACCAGCACGGCCCGGTCC
>VZRR01012409.1:0-14258 GCA_013398015.1 Oreocharis arfaki
GGGGGCGCTTCGCGGTAGGGGAGAGATTCCCAGTTGCCATCCACGTGCGTGGCCTTTAGGCTGTCACAGTGGGAGATCGCGAGGCAGGACTGTCACGATAAGATCGGGGCTGTCGGGCCAGTCCTGGCAGCGCTGTTGTGACAGAAGTGAGGTGCTCGAAGCCATCGCCGGCAGGGCTGTCCCGACGGGAGGGGTCCCTGTGCCCCCAGGCCGGTCCCGTCCCCACGGCCCGCAGGTGTCGGCGGTGCCCGCCCGCGCCCCGGGGATGGATCCGGCCGGAGCCCTCGCGGCGCTGGAGCGGGAGCTGCGGGCGGCGCTGGCGGAGGACGAGCGGCGGCAGCGGGAGGGCGAGGCCAAACTGCGGGCAGTGCGCCAGGGCGTCCCCGACTACGACCAGTTCAGGTCCGGGGCTCGGGGACCGGCCCAAGGGGGCCGGCGGGGCCGCCCGGGCTCGGGAGGAGCCAGGAACTCGTTTGGGGACCCCGGGACCCCGAGGGGTCTGAGCTCGGAGCTGCCCCGGGAGGGGCCGGAGCTGATGGCCCGAGCACTGCTCTTGGGGGACCCGTGGGGCAGCAGCCTCGAGATCCCTGGAGCGGCCTGGGGATGCCCGGGACAGCCCCAGCTCCGAGGACAGAGCCCGCAGGCGCGGTTGAGATTTGTTCCAAAACTCCTCAGGTGGCCCCGTGTGGGCTGAGATCTGTCCCCGCTCCGTCGCCGGTCCCTGTGGTGGCCCTGCCGTGGCCAGCAGTGGAACGGCACTGTCACCTCCCCAGAACACTGTCCCTTCTCCAGGACACTGTCACCCCTTCCCATTCTCACCCCCAGGCTCCGTGTCTCCCCACACCCCCCAGGCCATGCTGGGAGTGCAGAAGCGGAGGGTGACGTGTCCCTTGTGCCCTTCCCAGCCCGTTCCTGCTCCCAGTCCTGTCACTGCTTTGTCCAGGGGGTTCTGGGCAGGTTGGGATGGCAGGGCTGCTCCCCGGGGCAGTGTTAGGCACTGCCAGTGCCCTCCAAACTCCCCAGTTCCCTATGGGGAGTTCTGGGGACTCCCAATGTTCCCAAAAGCCCTGGGTCCATCTGCAGATCTGTCTGGGACTCTGAATGCCCACCCAAGCCCTGGATCCCCTATAGATCCACCTGGAAAC
Source organism: Oreocharis arfaki (assembly GCA_013398015.1). Classification (NCBI taxonomy): domain Eukaryota; kingdom Metazoa; phylum Chordata; class Aves; order Passeriformes; family Paramythiidae; genus Oreocharis; species Oreocharis arfaki. The sequence goes on from VZRR01012409.1 coordinate 1,146, forward strand.
TGCCTGTCCGTTGTCCTCCAGGATCCATAGGTAGATCCAGGACTTTGACCACACTTGGGAGATACTCTGGGACCAGATCAAACTCCATTCATGGATTCATATCTGTCTCACTCACCCATGGCACCTGACCCCTGAGAGGCAGGAAAACACTTCCAAGTGCCTTCTCCCCCAAACATCTTGCCAGTCCTTACAATGGGATCCCTGAGGGGTTTTAAGCTGGTTTATCCTTATGTTGGTAAGGGCCTGCTCCTGCAGCCCGTGCAGCCCCTCTGGGTGATCCATACAACTCAAAGTCAGAAATTGCCCCAGAGAAGCAGCTTGAAGCCTCAAAGTGTTTTCTCTTGCCACATGTCACTCCTGTCCCTGTTCCCTCTAGGGAGATTGTGCTGGCCTCACACCTGAAGCCTCTGGAGAAGAAGGACAGGCTGGGACAGAGGAGGAACGTGCTGTGGAATCCCTGTGCAGCCCCGGCCGAGGCAGCGCCCGCCCACTCTGTGGAGGTCCCACAGGTGAGGGAGAACCCACAGGTGAGGGAGAGGCTGCCAGGGCCTTGTCTGCAGCTGGAAATGTCTTGGGAATCATCCGGGTGTTAATTGGAATGCAACAGTTACTCAGGACTCTCTCTAGGTGTGAGCCAGCCCTCTCAGGCCTCTGGAATATCGGGATTTGGATCAGCACGGGGTCAGGCTGGGCCCCTTCAGGAAGAGTCTGCTCCATCCCTGTGGGAATGGAGGCCTGGCTGCACACCCTGGACCCAGAGCTCCCAGTGCCTCCCATGGTGGCCAGGAGCAGACTGTGGGAGCCGTCCCTCCAGGCTGGGAGCAGCTCCCAGCTCCCAGCAGTTGCAGCCTGGGACCCAGAGACCTGGGAACAGCCTCTGGCTGCAGAGATTCCCTGAGCACAGCCAGTGCTTTGCCCATGGTTTAGTCATCATGGAAAAGGGCTGGGTTAATCCTGCTGCCTGAGGAGCTCACTGACCCTCAGTGGTGGGAAACAAGGACAGGACATTTTCTGTCCTGGTCATTTGTGATTGGAGTCACCTCGGTCCTGCCCCTGCCGTGGGCTCTGTCCACGCTGGAGTGTCCTGGTCACTGGATGTTTCCCATGGATATTTCCCATGATAATGCAATTTCATGGATTGCCTTATAAACAATCCCATGGATTGTTTGTGGTGTTGGATTTCGTTAACCTGTGTTTATTATAAGATCTTTTGCAACTCTCCTGGGTAGCTCTGTGTTTCCTTGGACCAGCAATGATCTCCCCAGGCAAATCCTGCTCCTGGTCCCATCAGCACCAGGCTCAGATCTCCAGAGCTTTTCCTGCTGTGCTCAGCCCCAGCTGATGTCCTTTGCCTTGTTCCCTGGCTGTAGAAAAGCTGCGTATTTGCCTCCTCCTTCAGCCTGTGCATCAGTGACCCAGCAGGCATGGGCTCAGCAGTTAATTAGAGCTGGTATAAAATGGGATTTCCTTTATCTGGGAATGCCACTTGGAGCTCAGCTCTCAGCCTCTGCTCTGCCACAGCCCCACCAATGCCAGGTGGTACCAGACAGGGCATCTGCACATTTTCTGGAGTTTGAATCTCCCACTTTTTCTCTGCCATTCCCTGGATTTGCCTCTCAGTGCTCAGCATGTTCCCTGCCCTGCCCTGATCTCCATGAGATCCCTTCCCAGGCAGTGCTGGTGGATCCAGGCTGGGCAGAGGGTCTGGCTCTGGTTGGGGTCAGGGTCACTCCACGGCCGTCTGTGTTCACAGTGGGTGTCACATCTCATCCACACTTCGCTTTTCCCCCTGGAGTTCCCTGGTTTCTCAGGGCTCGAGGCACCCAGCATTTCCCCGTCTTCCCCTTTTCCCCCTCAGCTGCTCCTTGTGCTGCCAAAGCCCCTGGTAAAAACATCTCAGCTGGCCATGGGCTGATCAGGGCGAGGGGATCCAAGTCTTCAGGTGGGAACAAACCAAAAGGAACTGAGTGACTCCTTTCTCCTTCAGGAACTGGACCAGCTGCCCAGAACCGCTGCGGAATTTCACCGAGATTGGCGCAGATGCTTGAAAAGTGGGACAGAGAAATACCGGTTTTTGCTGGAGCTCGGAGGGGAGGCCTTGGGCAGGATCTTCCAGGCCGATGTGGGCTTTGGCCTCCTGGGGGAATTCCTGACAGTGCTGGCAGAGAACATCCATCCCAGAGACAGAGCTGCCGTCCTTCAGATCCTACGGAGCCTGGCGGGCACCAAGCGCTTCGGGCTGAACGTGGCTCTCCTGAGCCAGCCGGAGAGGGAGAGCAGCCAGGGTTTGTTCAGGAAGCTGCAGAGCAGGGATTGTCAGGCTGCTGGCCAGCCCGGCAGCCTGGCCAGCTGTGAGGCAGGGAGGGAAGCCCATCCCATGGAGACCCACTTGGAAAAGGAAAACGAGGAGGAGAGGACAGTGGTGGAGCTGATGAAGTGTTACCAGGTCAGCTGAGGGAGTAGGAGCACCAGGATTGAGCAGAAACAGGGTAAAAGCAGCTCAGAAAAAACTCAAAGCTTGGCTTTGGCATCACCCAGAGCACAAGTTCTGCACAAATAAAGTTTGGCTCCCAAGCTGTGGTGCTGTGATGTCTGAGCAGGGTGTCCTTACAGATGGGTAAGGGAGAGTCTCTTGGGTAAGGAGAAAACCGAGGGAAAGAAAACACTGGGTGGCAGCTTGGAAGGAGAAACCTGAACCCAGATAGTCCCTTCCCTTTTCCACCCCTGTCCACGGTCACTGAGGGGATTTAGGAGATGTGATCAATGACAGTGACAACTGTCAGGTCCATTTTGTTCCCAAACCCAGCGCAGCAAACGGCAGAGTCACCCCAGAAGACTGAAACCACCTACTCCCACCTGCCCTGGAGAAATCACCCGGCACCTGATGGCAGCATCCAGGTCCATCCCTGAGGCCTGGCATGGGAATATTGGGCTTTGTGGCACCACTTGAGGGGACATGTGTGTCCCTGCACTCTGCTGTGCTGCCATTTCTCCTGCCTTTGCACACTGAGGACAGCTGAGGGCTGGAGACTTCAACAAAAGAAGATCCTGGAGTTACCCAAGGTAGGGATGGAGGATTTTGATGCCAGAACAGCCCTGGCACAAGAGTCACAGCTGTGGTGGGAACAGGCACACTGCTTGAGTGGTGCCAAGGCTCGGGGTGAGGATGTCAAGGCTGGGAGCAGCCTGCTGCATCCCCACCTCTTGGGAAAGGCAAAATCCCTGGGGTTTGGTGGGAAGACTCAGGAGAAATGCCGTAGAGCAGAGATTGTGTGAATGGTGACAGAGGATGGGGCTGAGACTCCCTGGGACCCTTTCCAGGTCACCTGGGTCATGGTGTGACCTGGGCTGCCAAGAGCTGAGCTGAGGGGCCAGGGAAGGTCCGTGGGGAGCGAACATGAGCTTCATCATCATCGTCATCTTCATCCTCACCCACGTGGGCTTCCAGGCAGGGTCCACAGGGAGCAAACATGGGCATCATCATCATCACCATCATCCTTGCCCATGTGGGCTGCTGCTGGCGGGCACTCTGGAACCCGTCCAGGCTGGAACATCGTCCCCACGGGGCACTCAGACACCCTGGGCCATCCTCCCATTGGAAATTCCCAATGTTCTGTCCATCAGCAGTCAGACACTGCCAAGTCCCCGCTCTCCCTCCCCTCGGGGCAGGAGTGGGACAGCAAGGACTGATGTGGGAAACTCCCTGTGTTGGCACAGCTCAGTGGGGACAGGCAGGGTTTGACACAGCCAGGGTTTGCTCCAGGTGGGATTTCACAGCACCAGGATTTGTTCCTGGCTCTGCTGCTGGTTGGCAGTGGGGGTTAAAGCTCAATAAAGTCCTTTTCAAAAGAAAACTTGGAACTGGTGCAAGATGTTCTGGCCAAACTCCGTAGAGTTCTTCATCCGCACCAGTGATTTATTAGCTGTTTTTCTAAGAGGCTGCTAAAAACATCCACCAAACTATTTTGATCCAATTAATACTTGCTTTTCTCACCCTTTTCTGCCTTGTTTTCCTTGTTGAGAACTGTCTGTCCCAAACCCTTCAGTGTTCCTTTTGAGCTCCTCAGCTGGAGCAAACCTTTAAATTTTTGTTTAAGTATCTTTTTTTACTTTTGAAAGAAAAAATATTTTTCAAAATAATCTGGTGATTCTCTTCAGAAATTGCTGCTCTCAGGATGTTTTTAACTCACCCGACTCAGCAGAGTTGGGAGTCAATGTTTGTGCTTGACAAAGTTATCTCCGAGCTCCCCCAAAGGTTGTGACATCTCTGCAGGCTTTCGGTGGACACTTCATCCCCAGCACAGAGCAGGATGTGCCTTCCAGGCTCATCTCTTTTTTCCAAGGATGTGGCTTGAGGATTTCAACAAAAATCCCTCTGTCCAGGAGGGCACTGAGGGGCCCAGGGACGCTCTGGCACTCGAACCGTGTCGATGGTGTGCAGGATCCCAAATCCACCCTCAGCCCCAACAGCTGCAGCCAATCCCTGGGGCTTCCCGGGAGCTGCAGCCTGGGGTTGTGTGGGGCAGGAGCTGGGTTTGAGGGTGAGGAACCCCGAGCAGATCCCTGACTCCCATCCTGGGAAGGGGATCTCTCCCACCCCGCTGGTCTGGGGGTTATCCCTGCACCTCTCCCCTCTGTTCAGTCCCTCGTGGGAGTTGGCCCCTGGGGTGTGTCCCTGCCTTAGGGCTCAGCACCGAGCACATCCCCCTGCAACATTAGGATTGGTTTGGGCTCCCAGAGGTCCCCACTGCCCAAAATCCCAAAGTCCCACAGTGCTGGCTGTGCAGAGGTGGATGCAGGCACGACCATGGGAGCTCAGTGTGTTCATTAGCTTTATTCTCAGCCCGAGCTGCGGCGGCGTTAGTGCATTAATTCAGTAGCGAGGGAGGCTGCTCGTGGTGTCCCAGCCCAGCACCATCCCCCCTGCATTCCCACCCTGGGCACCACCCAGGGCTCCCATGACACCTCCTGCCCTGGGAATGGCAGCTGTGGCACTGGGTGCCGTTTCTGGAGTCAGAGCAAAGCTGCTCAGCACCTGACCCAGGGGGCCAGGGGACGGAGAGGACGAGGGGATGGCACCCAAGGGCAGCTGTGTGCTCATCCCAAAGGCTGGCAGGGCACGGGAAATGCTGCTGGGTCATTGTTCCTGTGTCAGGTGGCATCAGGCAGGTCCTGCTCGTGGTCAGTGGCTGCAGCGAAGGTGGGGACGGGGCCGTGGGCGAGCACCGGGCTGGGCAATGGCCCCGGGGGCGTGTGCTGCTCTGGGGGAGGACGGGTGGGGGACAGGGCCATGTGCAGCCCAGGGACAAGGGATTTCTTCCAATCCCATCCTGAATGCCCATGGAGGGAGTGGGCTCAGGCTCTGTACAGGGCAGGGACTGTGGCTGGGGCAGCCCCGGTCCCCAGAGCCCCTGGCTCCCAGTGTGACCCCCAAGTGAGGAGACTCCACTGTCACTCCTGGGTTGCAGGTGGCCCCTTGTGCTGTGAGACCCTCACAGGTGCCCCGACACCTTCCTCCTCCTCCTCCTCTGCACCCCTCTCCTCTCCATTTTCACCTCCATGGGACTCCCAGCCATAGGGCCGTGGGTCACCCCTCACCACGAGGGTCTGGTTTTTCCCACCAGTGTTGGGGACACCTTTGTGGCAGTCACCCAGTGGGGTCAGGACAGCCCTATGGCTCTGTGCCAGGAGGAGCCCTTGAGGCCACTGTGTCGCCCCACAGCCCACTCCGGACACCCCAGCACCCTCAGGAACCCCTCCTGATCCCCATTTTGTCACCCCTTGACACCATCCCAAGAGCATCCTGCTTCTCCACCCTCCTCTTCCTCCACCCCTGCCTCTCCATCCTCCTCTTCCTCCTGCCCCTGCCTCCCAGCTGAGCTCACCCAGCGCTTGGTGACAGGGAAATGCCCCTCTCCAGCCGGTACCTCGCACCCTGCATCCCCCCCACCCGAGGGTGCTCAGGGTCTGGGTGCTCAGGGAGATCCGGGGAGGTTTCCCGGACCGGAGAGTGGATGCAGGGAGATGCTCTTGGCACCATCGTGCTGTCTGACGGTGCACGGAGATCGGAACAGGACAGACTCTCCCTGGAGACCCAGGATGAGGCAGGAGCGGCTCTCCCCGTGCTGAGGGAATGCGGCAGCATCCTGGCGGGGAGCTCGGCTCCGCCCGGACCCGCTGGACCCCCCCGGGTGCTGCCCGGTCCGACGGGTGCTCTGCTGGCTGCCAGCCCCTACCGGGGTGCCACCGGACCCTGGGCACGGGGGGACGTGGGAGAGGCGAGGGGCGCGCGGGAGGGAGATGCCCCCCGGCCCTCCCCTGCCCCGTGCCCGGCCCGGGACCCCCGCGGGGCATCGGGCGGGACCTGCGGGGCTGCGGCTGCCGCGGCTCCCCCGCCCTACGCCACCTCCTTGTGCTCCTGCTTGGACTCCTTCAGCACCTGGGGGTGGAGGCAGAGGGGCTGTGAGCCCGGCATCGGCTGAGCCTGCCTGGGCTCTGAACGAGCGTGGGGACAAGGACAGGGATAGGGACAGGACAATTTTCGCTAGGAGCTGCCAGCCTCAGCTCCACCGTGACCCAGAGCCGGATCATGCCGTGCTCTCAGGGATCACTGGCTCCCTGCCTGGGCTGCTCGTGGGGCTCAGGGATGGTGACCCCATGTGCAAGTCCCTTGGGGACACCCTGTGGGAAGGTGGGGATGGAGCGTGGGTGACACAAATGAGGATTTCCCACCTCTCCATCTCGGGTCTCCACAGTTTTGACCACGATGCTCCTCTTCACATGGGCTTCTGACACGGATTTGGTGTCCAGGCTGGTCTCTGGGGGACATGGGCAGGACAAGGCAGTGATGCCCTGCCCAGGGTATGGCACTTCCAGCCACACTCAAGAGGAGAAGCCCAAAGTAAATGGATTGGGCTGGAAACTCCTGAACCATGAGAGACAGCAACCCTGGGGACACAACCAGCCTCAGGGAGAGGGTTGGCCTTGGGGATGTGAGAGGCTATGGGATCTGATGAGTCCTGGGGACACACTTAGGCTGTGGGGACAGTTGGGGACATTTCTGGCCTTGGAGATGTTGTCAACCATGTGGACATGGGTGGCTTTGGGATGTGATTGTCCTGGGGGACACAGTTGTCACTGAGGAGCACAGTTGGCCTTGGGGATTTGGTTGTCGTTGAGGACAGGATGATGTGATCAGTCTTGGGGGCATCGTTGGCCTTGGGGACATGTTCAGCCTTGGGGATATGGCCACGGCACCTTCCTCCCCCCACCCCGGGAGAGCCCAGAAGCCCAGGCTCCCTGAGATTCAGAGAGAAAGCTCCTGATCCCTCTGAATGGGGCAGGGATGGCCAAGGTGGCATCTCCTGCCACAGAGCCCCCAGAAGCCACCCCTGTTTGTGCCACCATCCCACTCCCCCTTCCCACGCGTGGGCACAGCCTCACCTCGGATCTGCAGGTTGGAGAAGCTCTGCACAGGGATGGTGATCCTGTGGGACAACGGGAGCATTTGGGAAGAGCATGAGGTCCTGCTGCCCCCCAGCTCCACCTGGAGCAGGGCTAGAGAATGGTCCCCAACCCAGCCAGACACCCCAGAGGGACCACGGGGACTTGGGCTTGGTTTTGGGGCATGGCTGGGGTGGGGTGAGGGCCAAGATGGAGCCGTCACCTGCTCTCCTCGCCCTCCAGCAGCTTGCGGTACGTGGCGATCTCGATGTCGAGGGCCAGCTTGACGTTGAGCAGGTCCTGGTAGTCCTGCAGGTGCTGGGCCATCTCCTCCTTGAGGCTGCGGATGTCCTCCTCCAGCCGCACCACCGTGTCCTGGTAGCCGGCCGTCTCCAGGGCGTAGCGCTCCTCCAGCTCCCGCAGCTGCCTCTCCAGGGACTCGTTCTGGGGGGCCACAGGGGGCCGTGACACCCTCCATGGCCACCTCCTCCCGGGAGCTGGGGGCTCTCCCCAGTGTCCATCCATCTCCCACCCTTGAGGACCAGCCATTCCCCTGGTGTTGGGTGGTGGTCCCGCCAGGGAACCCCCTGGTGGTGGCAGCTCCCTGAGGCCGTGTCCCCTCCCTTGCACCCCATGGCTGTCACCTACCGAGCCCCGCAGAGCCTCCAGGTCACAGGTGAGGGCCTGGAGCTGGCGCCGGTACTCATTGGCCTCCTGCTTGGCCGCCCTCAGGGCCTCGGCGTGCCGGGCAGCCGCGTCTGTCAGATCTGCGAACTGGGGCAGGGCACGTGTGCCATGGCATGGGACCACAGGGCAGGTATGTGTTCCAGTGGCACACGGTGTGGGAACACAACCCTGCTCTGCTCCACAGCAGGGACGTGGCCCCGGGAACACGTGGCAAGGAGTGGGGACAGCACTCCCGGCACAAGTGGGGACAGCAGAGCTCTCACACCCCACACACCACCGAGAACCACCCAGCCTCGGCCCTGAGATGGTGACACCCCGGGAGGAGACAGCCGGGCCACCCACCCAGCTCCCACTGCACCTTGGACTTGTACCACTCCTCGGTCTCCTGGACGTTGCTGGCAGCCATGGCCTCGTACTGGCTGCGGATGTCGCGCAGGGCGGCCGTCAGGTCCGGCTTGCTCGCGTCCACCTCGACGTGCACTCGCTGCCGGGCCAGCTGCTCCTGCAGCTCCCGCAGCTCCTGTGGGGACAGAGGGGTCAGGGCAGCCCCCCGAGCCCCGGGACCCCCAGCCCCAGAGCGGGGTTACCTCCTCGTGGACCTTGCGGAGGAAGGCGATCTCGTCCTGCAGGGTCCCCACGCGCCGCTCCAGGTCCAGGCGAGCCAAGGCAGCATTGTCCACATCCTGTCACCGTGGGGGGACAGGAGGGACTGTCCCAGCTGGCCACCCGGGTCTGCTCTGTCCTGAGCTGCCCAGTCATGTCCACTGCCTCCCGCTCCCATCCAACCCTGCCTCTCCCTGCCCGTCATAGCATAGCCCAGTTCCTCACTGCCTGCTCCTGCCATTCCTGCCCATCCATGCTCCATATCTGTCCATCCCTGCCCTCCCCGTTCATCCCTGCTCCATTCCTGTCCCATATCTGCCCATTGCAACATATATCAGTCCCTCAGTTCCTGTTCCTGCTCATCCCTGCCCCATCCCTGTCCATCCCTTCCTGCCCCTGCTGCATCCCTGTCCATCCCTACCCCATCCCTGCCCATTCCCAAGGGAGGCCAAGCTGGGAGCTGAGCTCCTGGGGTGCAGGATGGGGGATGCAGGATCTGGCCCCTGCCCTCACCTGCCTGTAGGCAGCCAGGTTGCTCTCAGCCTCCAGCCTCAGGGTCACCTCGTCCTGCAGCCTGTGCCAGAGCAGAGGCACAGTTACACGTCCGGCACCGTGGCTAGTCACTCTCTGCCCACGGACAGACCCCCTGGGCTGACACAGCCCCACAGCACCAGCACCCCCCCAAACCCAGGTCAGCTCGTGTGCCCACCCTGCACACCCCTCACCATCCCACACTGCTCCCAGGGCTCACCCATATTCCCATCTCAATCCTGGTACTCACTTGTTTCTGGTCCCCAGGGCTACCCTGCTCCTGTCTCAGTGGCCACTCTGACCCCTGGGTACACTCCAGACTCCATTCTGGTCCCAGGGGTCACCCTGGTCCTTGTCACCACCATGGTTCCCATCACCAGAAAGATCCCAATCACCATCCTGGTGCCCATCCCGCTCCCTGCTGCCGCTTTGGTTCCAGTGGCAACCTCGGTCCTGGTAGTCACCCTGACACCCCTCCCAAGTGGGCCACCCTGGTCCCCAGGGCTACCCCAAGCCGGACAGTGCCTTACTTCTGCTGGAGGCTGCCGAGGTCCTCGGCCAGGTTGTCCCTCTCCATCTCCAGCCAGGCCTTGGCGGTGGCCAACTGCTCCACGCGGCGCCGCAGGTCCCGCAGCTCCTCCTGGTAGATGTCGGCCGTGCGCGAGGGCTCCTGATCCCGCGCCTGGTTCAGCTCCACCACCAGCACCTTGTTCTGCTGCTCCAGCAGCCGCACCTTCTCGATGTAGCTGGCGAAGCGGTCGTTGAGCTCCATCATCTCCACCTTCTCGTTGGTGCGCGTCTCCCTGAACTCCGAGTTGAGCGCCGCGGCCAGCGAGAAGTCCATCTTGCCCGAGCCCAGGCGGGGACCCGTGCGGGGACTCAGCTGGGTGCTGCGGGGCGCCCGGAGCCGGCCCGGGGGGCTGGCGGGGAGCACCCGGTACACGGGGATGGAGGCACCGAAGTGGCGGCCGTAGGAGGACAGGCGCCGGCTCTCCATGCCGCAGGGATGGGCGCGATGTGTCCGGCCGAGGGTTTTTATGGGGCCCGGGAGCCCCCGTCCCGCGGGCTGCCTGGCACTGGCCCCCGGCCAGGAGCCAGTGGGCCGGCACGACGCCGGACTGTGGCGCCTGGAGGGGTGGCTGTGCCCTGGCACCCAGCCCGGGCACGGCGGCACAGCCCCTGCCCACCGCTGGCCCCCGCGCCGGGCACTGCAGGGTTTGGGGAACGCGCCAGGGTGGGGACAGAGCGGTGCCCATGGGCCGGGCTGCTTGCGGGGCTGGGTGCGGTGCCATGGGGCACTGGGGGTGCTGGGTGAGAGATCTGCACACGGAACGTTTGTGAGAGCTGCGTGTAGAGATCTACACACGCATAGAGGGATCCACACAGAGAGATCCACACGTGCAGAGCACAGAGGTAAATACATAAAGGGATGTAAATACACGAGGGATGCACACACAGCCCCACGCGAGCACACACACACCTGCAGGGGTGCACACACGTGTCTGGCCATGCCCACACACACCCGACCCTCCCTGCCCTGTGCACACACACCCACATGCAGTGCACACACGCAGATGCCTGCCTTGCACACGTGTGTACACACAGAGCGTGCATGGACACACACAGCGTGCACAGACACACACACAGCGTGCACAGACACACACACAGCGTGCGCACACACACACAGAGTGTGCACAGACACACACACCGCATGCACAGACACACACAGAGTGTGCACAGACACACAGCGTGCACACACACACACAGCGTGCACAGGCACACACAATGTGCACAGACACACACACAGCGTGCACAGGCACACACAATGTGCACAGACACAGCATGCACAGACACACACAGAGTGTGCACAGACACACAGCGTGCACAGACACACAGTGTGCACAGACACACACAGTGTGCACAGACAGAGTGTGCACAGACACACAGCGTGCACACACACACACAGTGTGCACAGACACACAGAGTGTGCACAGACACACAGCGTGCACACACACACACAGAGTGTGCACAGACACACAGCGTGCACAGACATACACAGTGTGCACACACTCAGCATGCACAGGCACACACTCAGAGTGCACAGACACACACAGAGTGTGCACAGACACACAGCATGCACAGACACACACACAGTGTGCACACACAGAGCATGCACAGACACACACACAGCGTGCACACACAGAGCATGCACAGGCACACACTCAGAGTGCACAGACACACATTCAGAGTGTGCACACACAGAGCGTTGCTTTCTCTGAACACTCACACACCCCCAGAGTGGCCCCTCTGCCCTCCCACATGCACACAACACACACAAGCACAGCACACAGAGCACACCCAGGCACACACACACGCACACACCCCTCCATGGTCCCTGTGCCACATCCCCTCATGAGCCCCAGCATGAGCAGCTCAGCACCAGCCCCCAGAGCCTATCACTCCAGCCTGGCCGTGAGGGCTGGCTACTGATTAAGGCCGGCTGTTAATTAAGTGGCTGGAACCTCCTAAGTCCTTCCCATCCCGATGGGTCTGTGGAAGCCCTGGCTGGCAGCCCTGGAGCCCCGGTCCCCATCCCAGATCCGGGTAGGTGTTTATCCCACACAGCTGAGCGTGCACGGCCGTGCCACTGGCCACACATGCGCTGAGTTTGGGGGGCCCTTTGCCCGTGGTGGCACATGGCAGGGGGCGGTGGTGGTCAGGAATGGGTGCCAGGGGCTTTCCGCAGCAGCTGAAAGGGGCTTTGTGCAGAGCCAGAGCCGTGGCACAGCCGGGAGGGACCTTTGTGCCAGGGCACGGCACTGCCGGGAAACGCGGGGGGCTGGATCCAGGGGCGGGCACGGGGCCACCGCCAGCCCTGTCCCTCCCAGTGACAGCACAATGGCCACAAACTGGGGCAGGGATGAGTCTTGGGCACGGCCCGGGGAGGGGATGGGCGTGTTCTGGGGACACGGGGACGTGAGCGACACGTGGTGGCACCAGGGTGGGTGCCCCGAGAGGCAGCTGGGGTGAAGCTGGGGGACGGGCGGTCCCTGGGACTCTGCTGCAGGGACAGGGACGGGAACAGGGATGGGGACTGGCCTCGCCGCTGGCAGCAGATGGCAGCCGATGGCCGGGAAAGGCTCCCGCCTGCCGTGAGACGGGGACACCCCGCGGGACCACGGCCACCGTCACTGGGCCACCAACAGCGGCCGGTGGGGAGGGCTGTGGCAACGGCTGTGTCCCCGTGGGTGCAATCTGGGGAGACCCGGAGCCAGCGGGGACCAGACTGGTGGGACTGGGGCAGCTCCCGCATCCCTCTTTAATCCTCAGAAGCTCCCTGTCCCCAGCCAGCCCCGTGTCCGCCCGGCTGTCCCGTGCCGGTGTCACCAGCGACAGGCCGGGGTTGTGGCCACAGAAATTCCAGGTTTGGGGCACCCACACATCCCCTGGTGACTCTGGTGTCCCCAGCCAGAGCGGTGGCATCCCTGGAGACACGTGCTGTGTGACAGCTCCGGCGGCAGGGAACCTCCCTCCCTGGGGTGCCCAGCGGGGTGCAGGGGGGACAGAGCGGGGGCTGGGGAGCTTTGGGGTCCTGAGTGGGCACCCGCTGCTCCCCAGGGATTGATTCTCTCCCGGCTCCCGCGCAGCGGGATCAAAGCATGGGGGAAGCTGCCACTGCCGGCAGCGGCGGGAGGCAGAGCTGGGCTCTCCCCCTCCTCCTCCTCCTCCTCCTCCTCTTCCCCGGCCCCCCTGAATGAGACAAACGAACTGGGAGCGGGCTGGGAGTTTTAATGGGAAGCTCCCAGGCTCAAGGAGACAGAGGTGAGATCAGCTGCTGCCGGGCAGAGA
>VZRR01012411.1:0-53448 GCA_013398015.1 Oreocharis arfaki
GAAGCTGCCAGAAGCTTCCACCACGTCCAACAGAGCCAGTCCCTGGTGGCTCCAAAGATGGATGTGCCACTGGCCAAAGCTGGGCCAATTAGAAATGTTGGTGACACCTCTGTGATAACAGGTTTAAGAATAAATAAAGACAAAGGTTGTGGAACAGTTTTAATTGTGACTACAGAGGAGCAGCAGAGAGAACAGTGGGAGGAACAGACACCAAGTGGAGAAGGAGGAGGAGGAGGTGTTCCAGGCACCTGAGCCCAGATTCCGCTGCAGCCGGTGAGGACCATGGTGAAGCATCTGTGCCTCTGCAGCCCATGGAGGATCACATGGGATACAAAGATCCATCTGCAGCCTGTGGAGGAGCCCCACACTGGAGTGGGTGGATGCCTGAGAGGAGGCTGTGATCCAGTGGAACACCCAGTGGAGAGAGGGGTGCTTCTCCTAGGCTGGAGCAGCCTGTCCTTGGAGGACTGCACCCCGTGGAAGAGTGACCCATGTGGCAGCAGTTTGGGGAGCACTGTTGCCGGTGGGATGGACTCACGTTGCAGCAGGTCACAGAGAGCTGTTGCTCATGAGATGGAGCCACATTGGTGAAGTTCTCAGTGATCTGTCTCCCATGGGACGGACCCCACAGTGCAGCAGGGAACTGACTCCTCTCCCTGAACAGCGGGAGAAGCCAAGGGTGGTGAACTGACCAAAACCCCCATTCCTCGTCTCTTTGCGCCACTCGGGTAGGAGGCAGAGATGGAAGGAGGGAGGGGAGGGGGAAGGTGTTTTTTTAAGGGTTTATTTAACTTCTCATTATATATATTAAAAATAAAAAAATTCACTTTTCAAGTGTTCAAAAAACACTTCGTATCTCTAAGTCGAGCCTGTTTTGCCCATGACAGTATTTGCTGAGGGATCTCTCCCAGTCCTTAGCACAACCCATGAACGCTTCATTAAATTTTCTCTCCTGTGTCCAGCAGCAGAGGGAAGTGAGTGAGCAGCTTTCATGGGTGCCTGGTATTGGCCCAGTGTCAACCTATGACATAATCTTAAAATTACAGTCTTATCTTCTCTTTACTGTATAGCCTAATAATCTCAGTCTAATCGTCACTTGAATTAAGGGGCTGGATCTTTAGTGTTGGATCTTAATAATGACAGATTTTTAAGTAGTAACCCCTTGAGTTCAAAGCTGACTACAAGAACAAGAAAGACTGCCCGGACAGCTGTGGCTCACACAGCCCCTCATCTAGTAATTAGACTACAAAGATTTACTTAGTATTTTTACTTTTATTGGCACCTATGCATTCCCATTTCAAATATAATAACATTTTTTTTTAAATTTGAATAAATACTATTAGATACAAAAATCTGTACGTACACTAGAGTAATAATATAATAATGCAAAAGCATTAAAAATTAAGTTACAAACTTAGAAGAATAGCAAATATGTAGAACAAATATCCTAGTCAATGTCTATTTTAATATCAGCTGTGATGACTCAGACAATCCACCGCAAAACTAAATTTTACTATCTGCCTCAAGAGCCTCTTCAGAGATGCTAAAGATTGAAAAAAAAAATCTTTAAATTAATTTTTTTAACGTTTACGTCAAACAAAGCAAATTAATACTGAAGGTACTGTTATTGAATTTCTAGTATTACAGAAACAAGTCAAAGCTGTTCTCAGCAAGGTTTACAATCCAAAAGACAATTGCTGCTTTGGAAACTGCACTTTGGCAGCAGCATCCAGCTCCCCCCAGAGTTACTTAAGTCCCTCTGAGCATGTAGAAGTTTGCAAAACTGTGGGAAACATACAGTCTTAAAGAGCTTTTCAACTGTAAGCCTACAGGTATTATCATGGTAATTACATTTATAATTACAGAATAAAACTGATACCGGTTCCAAAACAAAAAAATCATATAGCCTGTGCAAGGAAATCAGTGCCTCACAGGATCAAGGCTCGCCTTCTAAGGACGAGAGAAATCCCAAGAAGTTGTTTCCTTATTGAAATTTAACAGCATCAGACCCTAAAAAAAAAAATTTGTGAAGACACAGAAGTATCTTCATTTAAAAGTGTTTTTAACAATCCATTTATGTCTATCATTGCTAAATGTGCAGAAACATATCACGATACAGAAAAAAAACCCATTTGCTCTGTAAGCCACATTTTACTTGTTTTCTTCCAGTTTACTTTCACTATAAATTGGAAGCATTTTGTGTCTAGTGTGTAATTTTTCTAACAGGAATTACAGTTTTAAATTAAGATTTTAAAAAGTGTTCAATTTTCAGCTTTAAAAAAATCACTATCTTGATGTTAAAGTTCAGCTTGTTTATGTTAGCCACTATTTCAAATGTCTAACCAGGCAGCAGTTTGTTGTGTCTGATACAATAATTATATATAAAGCCAGGTAGCAGAACGACAACCACCAACTTACAATTAATTTTAATGAAAACAGAGAAATATTTGCTCTGTATCAGAATAAATGAATGCAACATAGTACTGGTCCACAATCAACTGTAAAAAGTATTGTGTTGCATCATGTGTCCTACACAACCTTTTTGAATATATGACCTTTAAGTTGCTGAAGGTTGCCTCAGAATTTGGCTCAGTTCAGGCAAAACATCTGTTCCCTTTGCAGGTATACTGTAAGGACTTTTTTCTCAGTTGGATTTAGAGCACAGCAAGTGAGCCCTTTTCTGACCGATCATATACACCCCAGCATTTGTAAATCAAGCTCTGGGCTGACAACAGCAGGTCCACAATCCGTCACCCTTTCTCAGCTAGCAAGGCCATTTGACTGCTGTGAGAACTGCTCTTATCATGTCATCAAATCAAAGCATGTTGAGAAGAGGGAATGCAAGAGGCATCTGCAGAATTCCCACAATGTAGTGACTTTGGAACATTGACAGATGCATCTGTCATTTTATACCTTCAACTAACCTGCTGTCCGCTGGCCTGACATAGCAAAGCTGTCCAAGAGTAACTCCAGCTCTCTCATGTTGCTTTCATACGTCTCTGTTAGAAAGACCTGGTGTTTCTTGGCCTTTATTTGACAGAAGGAACAGACAAGACAAGAGGGGGCGGGGAGAGAACACATTAGAAGAAGTAAACAGAAGAAATACACATCACAATGATATACTTGTTCCTCTTTAAATTTAAATTTCTGCTGTATTTCTTTTTATGTCTTTTTTTGAGCCAAGAGACCTAACACGATATAACAATACAGAACCCCGTAACACACAACATAAAACTAAAGGATTTCAAAAGAAAAACAAAATATCGTCCTACAAAAACTGAGTCTTCATCATCTTCTGCTTTAGACGTATCTTAAAGGACATTAAATTCTGTCCATCTATGCAAGCAGTGAAATCTATTGTTACACCCTACAAGGGCATCCAGAAAGACACCAAACTACTGGCAGACAGGCTAGAAATCTGGCACTCAGTCAAATCTAACACCTATTCTCATTGCAAACATGCCTACTTCAATTGTTAATATCTTTCATGCTAGATAGGGATTTCTTCAATACCAAAAACTCATCCTTATGCATGGAACATAAAGCTACAGAGTTCTTCAGCCCCTGTCACTGAATTTTCTTAAAGAAAGCTGTCCACTAAGTGCAGTCTATCGTTCAAATCAAGACACCAAAATTTTTGAGGCCAGAAAAGTACTACAGTAGAGTTTTTAAATCACTACAATAGAAAGACTATACCAAATCATTCCTTCAATTTATATCTGATACTATAACTTGCAGTTTTCAAAGACATTAATTCCAGACAAGACTAAGGTCCTTTTGGGTATATGTAGTTTTGACATCTCAAGAAAATGTACGATTTTTGCTGCTGACTGACAAGAAGTAATATAACTCAGCAATTCAGAAAACCCAGAAGCAGCAAAAATAAACAAAACCCAACCATCCCTACACCACCCCCATCCCCGCCCCCCCCCTTCAAAAGAAAACTAGATTTAAATAACTTCACAATTTTCTTACGACAAAGGTTATGATCAAAATGTCTCATGGCTTTTAATTGCTCAATTTATTTCCATTCTAAATTCTAACACCTATTTGTGTAATTTCCATTTCTACTTGGTAATGGAAAGTTAACCTTTTTTATTGAGCAAAATTCTACTGTTTTCTATCACATCCAGAAACTATTGCTTTAGTTATGCTTCACTGCATGTCAAAGAACCCAGGCAATTTCTCACGTGTGGGAAACATCCTCCCCAGGAAAACTGCTATATACTGGTAGCATATAACTGTCAGCATTAAAAAAAACCAGAAATGCATTTAATTCTCTGCAGTGTTCTTCACTATTCAGTTTAAATATTTTATAAATTTGCTTTACTCTTTCAATTTTAATTATATGTACTGTATATCAACTAATATATTATTCATATGTGTATTTCAGTGTTAGGTCCCCTGTAGCATTTACACGCCTTGCCTTGTGTGAGAGTTTGTACTACACTTCATAAAGAATTTCCAAAACACTTCTATATATTGAAAAATGGCCAAGGTTTAATTCCTACTCTATAAAATTATCTATATAAATAGAGCTTGTAAATGTTGAAATCCAGTAAAAATATTTCATGGGATGCAAGAAAATGAAACTAATTTACTCTCATGTACTGACATCATCTCCAAGATCTCACAAATTAAAAATAAGAAAATACAACAATATGAAAACATCACAATAAAATAAATACTCTTTTTATATAAAATACTCCAGCACAGCGAAGGTCAGACTAAATCTTCCCAGACAAACATTTTCCTATGCAAAAGTCAAATGTGAGATTTTTTTTCAATCTTCTCATCCAATTTTTCCATTTTTTTAGGTAATTTACCATAATTTAGTCAGTGTGTTCCAGTCTACTCAGCCTTCACCATTTTTCTGTGCTTTATTTGCTAACCGCATCTACACTTCCTAAGTCAATTTTAGTCTGTTTTTCAACAGCAATACAGATCAAAAGGAAATTACTTAGACTAGCCAGTCTCTCTACACTTGAATTGCAAAATAGTTAGTATCTTTCCTTTCTAACTTCCATTTTCAATCACTGTCCCCATTATCAGAAACTGAAGAAAAAAATGCTGTAAAGTACACTGCTGAAAATCCAGGCACAGGTTTAGAGTCCAAAAGGATCTATTATTGATCTGATTTCTTGTGTCTCACTGACAGGTATCTAATAAGAATGTATACAGTCATAAAATCATGAAACAATTTAAGCTGACAGGACCTGTGGAGGTCATCTAGTCCCACTCCCCACTCAGAGAACGGTATGGTATCAAAGTCAAGTTAGGCTGCCCTGAACCTTGTCCAGTCAAATTCTGAGTATCCTCAAAGATGGTGCTATAGCAAACCCTCCGGGCAACCTGCTCCAGTATCTCACAATGCACATTGTGAAGTTTTTTGTTTTCCCCTTACAAGTAATTATAACTTTCCTATTTTCTCTTACACTTCTAATGCACAGATCTAAGGAGAGCATAGCTCCATCTTCTCCACAAGCATCCACTTAACAGTTTATAGCAGTAGCTATTATCTCCTTAGGTTTCTTCAGTCTGAACAAATACAGGGAGCATGCATAATGCTTTACTTTGAAAAGGAAAATAGAGTATAGAGTCAAACACAATCAATTGCAGCTGACAGATTCAACTATTCCAGGAGATGTGATTACAATCCTTCTCAACAACTCCATTCATCAACATGTTTGTGTTAGGGGATGCCATTCCTGTAGAACTACTGGAAAAGTACAGGCATGTTTCCTAGGTTATTTCAAAAGGGAAATCAAGTGACAAAATTGCTAAAGCCTTTACACAAAGAGAGTTTGCGTCACAGACCACATTAGCAGAAACTAATTAGTAGGTGGAAGAATATTTGTAAAGTAAGTCTTCTGCTGACTTTCACTTCCTGTACACCAGAATGGACCATTCTTGACCTATATATTGACCCTTACAAAAAAACTTGAAAATCAAAGGCAGGAGGCCTGTATGGATATGCAGGGAACTCCTGACTAAATTCAACCATTAATAGGAAGCATAAAGAAGATTGTTCAGACATAGCAAACTCGAAAAAATACAGAGACATTGTTCAAGCCTAGAGAGATATGTTTAGGAATGCCAAAATCCACATAAAGTTGAATCTGGCATGGGGTGTGAAGAGCAACAGGGAAAGCTTTTTGAAGTACAGCACCTGCAAAAAGAGGACTAAACTAAATGTGGGACCACTGCTAATGAAGCAGTGACCTAGTGACTAGGACAGAAAAAAAGCCTTCTCACGGCTTTTTTCACCTCAGTCTTCACTGGTAGAACCTGTCTTTGGGAATTCCAGGTCCCTGAGATCAGTGAAATTTCCATCAGCACTGGAGAACTTAAAATTCAAAATATACTAAAAGTGTTTCCTATACTCCCCAAAGACAATTCCCTTCTTCACAATATATTCCAAACTGAAGGCTAAAAACCTAATAACATGAGAGAAAAATCCTACGTTCTGAACCCAGAATATATGCTGAATTTTAGGATATAAAATGCTTCCTAGAACCAAACTTCATATCCTTAGAAAGGGTCTTATTATCATAAAACAACTCTTGAGGACAAAAACCTTTTAATAGAAAATGCGCTTCGCAACATATTTATTTAATCATCAATTTCAAAACACAATTGCCCTTTTAAAGAAATTAAAGAGAAGCCAAGCATTTTTCATTAAAAATACTGTAGACCCCAATGAGGAGAAAATCTTTTTTCCAAAAACTTTGTATCCTTATCTGTAAGGATAACCTGAATTATTTGGAAAACCAATTGCTTATGAAATTATTCCACTCACTGTCAGACTTGTGTTAATCTTCCAGAAGAGTATTTTTATTTATCTGGACAATTTCCTACTACCTTGGTTGTAGACATATTTTCCTTAACTACCAGTATTTGATTTTCATTCCTGTTCCTATACAGAAATGATGCCCCATTGTTTTTTCAGCAGTTTCCAAAAGCCATGGTTGACTAAAATAAACGTAAACTCTATGCAGAGTTCCAGAACAGCCCGCAGAACCTGATGCTGCAAATGTGCATCTGTATCTCAAGTTCAATAACTTTTTAAAAATAAACACGTAGGCATGACTTGGAGGCCTTATGTTAACAAACCACTGCAGTAATGTGCAGGGAGCTGGGATCCAGTTGCACAACGAACTGCCATTATTCATGAGGAACTTCCTCTACTTTGTTTACAGTTACAAGGGGTTCCTGGGGGGCTCTCTTGCACATGGACTAATTCACCCACTCAGTCTGCAGTACAAATCCCAACTGGTGATGGCAGAGTAAGAGCCAAATTCAGAACTATCCACATGGCCATCAAAGAGCAGCATGTTCAGATACTCCTGTATCAAAGTGCTCATGTATACCAAAGTATCAGAATGTTTTCCAGGCATGACCTTGGGGGCAGCAAATCACAGCATTTACAGAAATACGAAAGACTGCTCCACAGTTCACAAAACATGGGTTTTACTGAAGTGATGCTCTGTAAAGCAGGAAAGCGGTACAAATTTTTCGGCAATCAGGCATAAATTGTAGTACAAAAAACAAAACAAAACCAAACCAAACCCTCACCAACAAACTCTCTCCTTGGGCTACTACTTATTTTTGCTAAAGTTACTAAACTATTGAATACTTCTTTTATTTTCTTATATTAGCTGGAATATTCCAAAATCTATAGAAAGGTCTGGCTACATGTAAATTGAATACAATCTCTCAAGAAATTTAGTATCTCAGTCTTACAAATTAATCTAAATACTCAAGTGTTATTGGAACTATTCTTGTCCATAAAAAAAGATCTGTAACAACTTTTGGTGGGAGACAATGTCATGAAGTATCTCTTTGGGTTTTGAGATTTATTTTTTTTCCAAGTCAGAAAATTTTTTAAGAACTGCAGCTTTAATTTTAGATGCCTGTCTTCCAACACCAGGACATCACAGCTTGAGTGACCTCTGCACTTCCTGAATAAATTACAAAGTTGGTTTGTTTGCAGAAGATCATTTAAGCATATGCTTGAGACTGACTAGTCTTCTTAAATTAGGACATAATTAAACATAGCATCTGGGAAGAAACACTCCCCCCTATGTTAAGGCAAAAAAAAAAAAAGAATCAAGGTAAAACAACACTTAACAATCATTAGCACAAAATTAATGAAGAGTGCATATTGGGATTGGGATTTTTTTTTTAACTGAAAGAAATTGGAGAGACAACATTCACATCTCTGCTATTGTGTACCAGTTTCTACTCCACGGAATCTGTAGAACAGAACTATAATCCTCAAGGTGCTTCACCATCTTCTCAGTCAATACTTAGGCCACTTCTATTAAAGAACAATGGTTAATGTGTACATCTTGGAACTAGATTCTGAAACACTTCTATTCTGACATTCAGTGTACAATAACCTACAAGGCTTTTACAGACAGATGAGATGCAAACAGAGCATGACTGCAGGCACGGCTGTAAGAGAAAGATTTACATGCCATGGGGAAAAAGACAGACTGTGTGTCAAAAAAACATAAGCATGAATAGAATTTTGTCCTGAATTCTCGTCAGGTATAACACACATTTTACTAAGGAATTTTTCTTCGTATTCTTTTTGTGCTTGATAAAATGATTTTTTTCAGGCTGATTAAGGCAGCAAATGTCTTTTAATACTTCAGTGCTTGCACTGAAGAAACTGTGTCCTCCCAATAGAAGAAGGCTTTTTAAATTTTACTTTTCTTCAATTTATTAACTACCCATCTACCTGGGAAGTGGATAACACTAAGACAATGTATGGAATAACTCCATCAGCTGAAGAGCAGACACCAACAAATCTGAAGACTCTCTGATGCAGATCTCTGCTCTTACATACTGAATAGCACAATGCCTGTCAGCATGTGCCTGTCATCTCCTACACTCATAGGTCCAAGAGAAAGGAAGAAGAGAAATTTACAAGTTCAGAAAAAAAAATTGGCTAAGTATACAAAAACTGTAAATGCTAGTACACAATAAAGAGAGATACATTTCTAGATCATTGAATAATAGAATAGATCGGTTTGGAAGGAACCTTGAAGTTCATCTAATCCTAATGCTCCTGCCGCAAACAGGGACACCTAGTGCTAGACCAGGTTGCTCAGAGCCTCATCCAATCCAGCCTTGAACTCTTCTAAAAATAGGGCATCCACAACTTCTGTTATGAGAACAACCCATTTAAGTGCCTCACCACTCTCACAATAAAGAATTTTTCCCTAATATCTGATGTAAACCTTCTTTCAGTTTAGAGCCATTCTCCTAGTCCTGTTACTACATGTCCTTCTGAAAAGTCTCTTCTTTTTTGTAGGCTCCCTTCAGGTACTTTGAAGGCTGCAATTAGGCCACCCCAAAGCCTTCTCTTCTCCAGGCTGAACAACCTCAAGTCTTTCAGCCTTTCCTCATAGCAGAGCTGCTCCATCCCTGTGATAACTTGGTGGCCTCCTCTGGACTCACTCCAACAGGTCCATGTCCTTCCTGTTCTGGGACCCCAGAGCTGGATGCAGCACTGCAGGTGGGGTCTCTCCAGAGCAGAACAGAGGGGCAGAATCCCCTCCCTCCCCCTGCTGCCCTCACTGCTTTGGATACAGCCCAGGACATATTTGTCTTGCTTTCTTTCAGCAGGGTCACACTCATCCTCTCATCCTCCAGCACCCCCAAGTCCTTCTTGGCAGGGCTGCTCTCCATCTGTTCATCCCCCAGCCTGGGGTTGCCCTGACCCAGGTGCAGCACCTTGAACTTGGGCCTGGTAAACATAATGAGATTTTCATGGGCACACTTCTCAAGCTTGTCCAGGTCCCTCTCGATGGCATCCTGTCCTTCAGATGTGTCAACCCCATCAACTCCCATCCCTTCACCTATGTCATTAATGAAGATCACCTAAGCTTTTTGCTTTGACCTTTCTGCTATTGAAGAGGATAGAAAAATTGTTATTCAATGTTGGGTAGGTAGAGACAGTGAGAAGGCACCAACTGGTAATATAAAGGGAAAAATATTTCAGAAAACAATCCTGTAGTAAAATATATCCAATATGACAAATGCATGCCAAATAAAACAAAAAACCCCAATCAACTAAAAAGTTTGTCACCTTCAAAGAAGACATTTTCAAACAATTTTTGCAGTCAAATGCTTGCACTAAAACCAAAACATTATGTGAAACAGAAATAAGCAAGCCTACAATTTTTAATTTTTTAATTAAAAATTACAATAAGCCTAGTTACAATGGTAACTAATCAAGCCTAAGGAAAAAAAGCTTGCGTAGGAAGACACAACATTCTTCACACAAAACCATAATCCATACCTACAAATTGCTTTCTTCATCAGGAATGCAAAAGCTGGTTACTCTTGACTCATAGCCATACTTTTGAACTAACTGTTTTCTGTAAATAACTCCTCAGTTAAATACTTGGTGTATCACTTACACTGCATTTTTGAATTAGCTTGTCCAGTATCTTAGCTATATTTACTCTTGCTCCACAAAACAAAGTAATATAAATAAAAATCAGAGTAATGCAAAGTCAGATTCATGCCACAGCTTAGCACAGCAAATGCAGTTTGTGTTCACAGTATGCTTAAAAAAACCTAAACAACAAGTGCCATAGGCTTTTTGTCTTACCATTGCAAGTTCCCTCTGTAATTCTCGGCAGCTTTTTTCAGCATTTCCTAGCCTCGCAGAGAGGTCTATAATCACCTTCTTCTTTTCTTCAATCGCTTCTTTCATTTGATTGTTTGAGGAGAAACACTCTCTTTCTAATCTGGAAAGTTTCAACATTAGAACATTTTTATCAAAAATACTTATGTCAAGTATTCTACATATTTTAAAAAGATAATCCATGGGTATCACATCATGTTAAGACATCATATGACTTCCGAAGCTGCTTTCCTAATTTTTTTTTAAAGTGAAGAAACTTATATATTCCTTCTAAGAAGAACTTTTCAGTTATGATTATGTTCTTTTCCATTACCAAGGCTTGTGTTAGACTTCCAGTCACAAATTAATTTGATCATTTGGATATGGATTCCAGATTACATGTAACAAACAGAAGTCATCATATTTTAATTAACACATTAGTTCTCTTAAGAAAGACATCACTCTTGGATCATCAATGCCAATTTCAAGTACAAAACTTGCTCCTGAAGTTTCCACATACCTGACTATATTCTTACCCTGGTTCTGGCCAGAACGGGGTTCATTTTTGCAGTAGCCAGGAGTGGGCATGGATAGGACCTGGAGGTTATTCTATACCACCTCATGTCTTTTTCTGGGGACAGGGGAAGGGCTCCCTTGTGGGTAGTGTGGCAGAGGTTCTGGGTATGGTTGGGGTTTCCACAGTGTGCAATTACAGGTGAATCAATGGCTTTTTTTTCTTGTACACTTTGTCATTAGTATTATTGCTGTGACAGTTTGTTGTCTTATTTCATTGTTGTTTGGAAGGAACAGTCCTTGAGATAAGGACTTATCTCAACCCATGTCACAGAAGGAGGAAGAAGAAGAGAGGGGGAATGATCTAGCAGAATATGGTTTGGAGCATTTCTGTAGGAACACTAAATTGGGGAATACCATTCCTAAACCATGGCAATTCTACTCAGAATGGCATGATTTCAACAGCATACAATTCAAAATTTGAAACAGTTCTTGTACTACATCAGTCCTCCTGGCACTCAAGAAAACAAATATATAGAAAGCCTGGCATAGATAAAAAGGTGGGTCATGAGAAAACTACAAGGCCAAACAACAGCATACGGGAGCCAAACAAAGGGGCAGGAATCCAAGGAAAAATTTTAAGGATTGCCTAAGTATATAGGGATGGAAATGAGGTGCCTCAGCAAAGACACCTAGAATTAGCGTTTGCAAAAGATGACAAAGACAAGAAGGGATTTTACCACTGTTACGGTAGGAAAGAAAATATTAAGAGACTTCTACACAAAACGGCTATTTTATCAAAAGCAGAGAGAGAAGGTCACCATACCCACTGCCTTTTTTTCCTCAGGGTTCCCTGACAAGGTCTACTCCCAAGCCTCTATGGCCAGTAAAAGGACACAAAAAGGAGAACGACCGCTAGCAATAGGTGAGGATTGAGTCTGAGATAACCTGTGAGAACCCCACCCACAGAAATTAAAGAGGCCAGCTCACCTACACCCAAAGGTTCTGACAAAGCTGGCCAATGTCAAAGTGACATTGCCCATTATCATCATGAAAGGTCAAAAAAATTGGGGGAGGTCCCTGGCAAATGAAGAAAGGCAAATGTCACATTTATATTTGGCAAAGGTCAAAAGGAGAAGCCAAAGAACTATAAACCAGTGAGCTTCATTTCAGACCTGGAACGTTACAAAGCAAATCCTTCTAGAACAATTTTCTGGGCTCATGAAAGACACAAAAGTGATTGGGAACAGACAGGGAGGATTTACCAAAGCTTAATCATGTCTGACCAACCCAGTTAAATGCCATGATAAAATGATCAGGGTGGACAAAAGTAGGGCAAGTAGATCAAACATAACTCAATTTTAGCAAGGATTTAATCACTTTCTCACACAGTATTTTTATACCTAAGTTACAACTTCAGTCTAGATATGTGAACTACAACATTGATAAAAGTGGTTTGATGGTAAAGCCCAGATGGTAGTAGCTGGAATGGGTGTAATACTGTAGAGGTCTAGTTTAGACCTATTTAGCAGCTTCATCCATCACCTGGAATAAGCCAAGACTGCAATCTCACAAGACCTGCAGCTAACAGTGAGCTGGGTGTGGGTAGATCATGACAATATGATCAGTACACTCAACAGTAGAGCTGCCATTCTCTAGTCACGGAGAAAGAACAGGCCAGAATGATCCTTCTGACATTCAACGATGACGATTGCAAAGACCTGAATTTAGGAAGCAAGACCACTCTGAAGTGATGTGGCTCTTAACTGGCTGGATAGAAGCTATGCTCAAAAAGGAGCCAGTAACCATGGTACACAGTCACAAACCAGCAGCATTGCATATGAGTGGAGATATCCTGGGCTGTATTAATAGCAGCACAGCCAGATCAAGGGAAGTGATTAATCACCTTTTATTTGGCAGTCATTACAACACATCTAGGATAATGACCACTTTTAACTACACACATTCCTCATAGGAAAAAAGCTAGAGTGGACTAAGGGAATGGTCACCACCATGGTCAGCAGCTGAAACACATATAAGAACTAAGGCAACTTGGTATGTTCAAGCTGAAGAAGAGATAGCTCCACGGTGTATAACAAGCCTCCCAGTATCTAAAAGGAGGTTATCAAGGAAATGCAGCCAATCACTTCACAGCAGTGTTTGGCTACAGGACAAGAACTGAATCCAAAGAGGTTCAGACAAGGAGAAATGTTTTCCAGCTTTAGAGAACAGGTTCCCAGAGAGGTTGTGCCATCTCCATTCTCCACGTTTTCAAGACCTACCTGGATAAAACCCTGAAAAGCCTGATCTCATAGCTGATCCTGGTTTGAGCAGCAGGCTGGACTACAGATCTCCCGCAATTCCGTTCAACTTGAACTATTCTTTGATGTAGCTCTCGGCAGTAGAAACATCCAGGTGTCGCTCATCTCTCTGTCTCTTCTCCTATCACTCCTGTCTCCCTACAACTGAAACTACTGCAAACAGCTTGAAGTTCTTCCAGCTTTGAAGCTTTTGAATCAATATTGTCACTTTCTGACTCTTATCTATCTGTTATTTAGCTGAAGGTCTACTTCATCAGTCCTCCAAATACCTATGCGCTTCTGCATCAGCCTGGCTGATTTTTTGCTGTGGCTGTAGATGTTTACTTCTCATTCTTTAAAACCTGCCTGTTTCAGTCCCCCAAAGTAGCTTCTACTCCCACAGGTTTCGGAAACACAGCAAAAGCAGTTCCAAATTATTCTATGTCATGTTCTCACTCTGCAAGAAAAGTAAATTCACACAGAGACCCAAATCCCATGTGCCTTCCAATTTACATAGTGCTACTGGGTTCAGAGCTAATTAATAAATTATGCAACCCAGAAAAGCCTGTTAGCTTGGTTTTGGTTATTACAACTATATTATTTCCTAAGAAAATAAAAAATTATGCAACCCAGAAAAGCCCATTTGCTTGGTTTCAGTTCTTACAACTACCAATCTTTCTGAGAAAATAAATTTTTACAGCATTATATAGCTTCTAACTTTGGTGTTATTTACCTACATTAAGTCCAGCTAAAGAGACATACAAGTGTTCTAGCACAACAAACAAAAGTCTGTAAGACTTTCATCTGGCTAAGGCTTAAAGACAAACTCATGCAACTCCTCCAGAAAAAGAGAAAATATGTTTGGATGCCAAACTACGTCTTAAAAGGAAAAGCCAAGATCCTGACATTGTCTGAAGTCCAAGGACCAGACCCTTCAAAGGTAAGTAGATCAAAGGCTCTTATATTCTCTCAGAAGGTGTCCAGTGAAAGCAATCACTGATATTCACCAATGTTACTGGCACTTGTATGCTTCAAAGAATAAAAAGGGTACAGGAAACAGATGAGGGAGTACCTGCCCACACCACATTATTACCTCAAGGGAACTGAGTAGATTGATGCCCACCTCAGAAAAAGCTTGACCTTCACTACCTATCTTTATAGAGGTCTGGAAATTTAGGTGTCTGGACTAACAAAACTGTGAGGATAGGCAGTTCATGTTTCTTCAAGATCTCTTAACAAAACCGCCAACTGTTTTAACTGTGTTTTAACTGTCTTAGCTTTCAGGGACAGGTTTGCATCCTCTGAAATCACAGAGCTGGCAGAAGCTGCTAGGAGCAATTGCCTGAATCAACACACGACTGCAAGCAGTGAAAAGTAGTGTTTGGATATTAGATAATATTTATTCTCATATTCAATTAACACACAGAACAGATGCCTCAAGTAGACAAAAATCCTCTTTTATACCAAAAAAACCCTCTAGGACAGGGCAATTTCTTTCCTGAAAAAGAAACACTGAACATAATTGTCCTGTTTAGAGCAAGAAGGGAAGGCTTTTTAAGGTTCATCGTGGATTTTAGTAACACAAGTATTTACTTCTCTGTAAGCACTAATATTGAAATTCCTAGGGCAAATGGTACCATATCTGTAAAAACTGTATTTCATAGTCTTAAGTACAAAAAATATACTTATTCAGCTATTTCCTGCAGTAATTCCAAACATAGAAAAATAATCACTAAAAACATCTCTTATTTTTCTGTTTTGAGGGTAACATTTTCATTTAAGTGTCATTTACATTTTTCAAAGATGTAACTTCTGTGGATCAAAAATATCCTAGACACAACCCCCCCTCAATTCTCAAAGAAATATCTTCATACATCTAGATAAAAGATTCTCACAAGGAACAAAACTACAGAATGTACAATACAATTCAATATCTAACCATTATCCTTATGTTGGTCCAAATAATCTAACACAGAAAAATATCTTTAAGAGTTTCTCAGAGACATAACTGGAAAGCTACTACTTAAAGATGTTCATATTTTTAACTAAACTTACTAATCTAAAATTTTATAAACAGATCTTGTGGTAAAACTTGTAAAATTCTAATGGTTTGGAAAATACCTTACCAGATGTTTCAGTTACCATTAAAAATGCTGCTAATTAGCTACTATTTTATCACTTATTTATAATCACTATTATCATTTAGTGATTCCCAGAACAAATTCATATGAAGAGCTCCCTGACTGATTACAGAAAGCCATGTTATGGCAGCCTTGTTGACAAGACAGGACAGTTTTTCCTAGACTGAAAACTACTACAGCTTAACAAGCATTAGTCAAAAAAAAACCAAACAAACAAAAAAACAACCACACCAAAAAAAGCCCCATATTTCACTGAGGATGATGAATTTTTCTAATCTAACCTCAATACAAAGACAAGCTTTGGAATATTAGGTCTGGGAACAAGTGAAGAAATGGTTCAAGAGCAAACACTGGAAGAACACTAGTTCAAGAAAACTTTTATAACATGAATTTTTCCATCTTTTCTGGACCACTCAAATATGGGAACCTACCTAAGGGAAAAGAAAAAACCCACTACACCAAATTAAAAACTAAGAAAACCAAACCAAAACGAAAAAAAGACAGAACCATAGTCCACATGCTCTGTAAGAATATAAAGTTACATACAAGAAAAACTCCGACAGTACAAAGTAGCCTGTTATGGAGAACTACTGATCAAACAGCCATTCCTCAAGAAAAAGCTGGTTTGAACACAAAGGAACTTTTTTAAAACAAAACAATAAAAATGGAATAAAATGTCAAATCAGTGGTGCAGGCCTTCTCCAGTTCAAGGAAAAGTAAATAACTTGGTATCAGTTTAGTGTCATATATTTGCTGACAGAGAACCCATGCTCAAAGCAAAAACAGCCAGGTAGGATGAGATTACAGTTTAATTAACGGATGTTGTTCTAGAACTGTAGAGAATCTTACTGACATATTTCCTCAGTTTCACAGCTGTGAATACTGCAGTCTTCCTGACAAATCATTTCAGATTACTATCCTAATGTATTTCACAAATTTTTATCATAAAAGTTTTATCTTTTTCTTCGAGAAAAAAAATTTCACTTTTTAATGTGACTCTGCTTTACCTAAACACACATTCAGAATTCTTTTGACCTTTTTTTTAACAAAGTTCTAAGATGTTTATAATACAGCACAAGTTTCAACTATATTACTAAAAACGTCTCTGTAAGCATGAATATAGGAACACTCAGGTCACAAAATTCCTTTTTTGTAGGGAAACCAGTTTCTTTTTTGCCCTCTACTGCTTGTATGAGCAAGTCACCACAAATACCTTTACATACAGACCCCCATAATCCTAGACTGAGATGTAAACTTTGTCTTTTCCAACCCATTCTATTACCTTGAGTCTCTCTCCACACCCCCATTGTGTGCCACCCACTTTACGTCTTCTTAAACTCCCTCTTTCCCTAAATTTCATGAACTACTATCCTTTATTTCACCTACTCCTCAGTTCTCTGTCTTCCAAGACCATCCTTCTTCCTGACGTCTTCTCACCCCAATATAAACTTCATTCAGCCAAGGGAGAAGACTCAGTACAGTGTACCCTATATCTGCCTAGGGAATACAGCAAAACCTTTCTTCCAAAAAACATCTGTTACCACAGACACAGCAGATTGTGCTGAGCAGGAAAGGAATCTCAGGTAATTTCATCTGCTCTCATACATTTCATCCCTTCTTCTATTTTCGTTAGCTAGTTAACACTTCCCACAATCATTCAAAAGCTGAAAATGAAGATTCACCACTATAAACAATACACAACTTCTCAACAGGAGTCTTAAAGATTGATCTAACTCAATAAAGTGAAACGTAATATTTTCATAATAATGTAAGTGTATACAGAAGAAAAAAATCTGTTCTAACCCTGCCATGTGTGCTCTCCTACACTCCTCCAAAACACACAGGAGACTGTCATAACTATAATTTCCAACATTTTTGCTTCAGCAAATTATCAGTAACAGATCAGTTATTTTCTTTACCCACCCATATGGTTACTGATATGGGCCTGTTATCAACGGAACACCAGGTTCTGAACTTCAGGTTGGTTTGGGAAATTCTATCAGATTTAGTTGTTTCATACTGACTGAAAACTACATAAACATAAACTATAAGTGGTAATCAGGCTGTCTACTGCCATTTTACAATGAATTTAAAGAGAAACTTACACATTGAGTTTTTCCAAGTTCTTTTGGGCATTGTGTTTTTCTCTCTCATATGCTTTTTCTAACCCTTGGAACTCTTTCTTTATCATTTCTAAATCTGAAAGAGCTTCTTCTCGTCTGTCTTTTTCCACATGGACAGCTTCTTCAAGTTCTCGTATTCTTAACTACAGCAAGTGATAAAAAAGCAATTAAAACAAGTTAGGAAACACTACATGATCTTTAGTGCTGTTCTACTGTCTGTTCTGCTTTACAGTAGAGTATATTCTACTAATTCAATATAGAAGCATATACACATGTAAAAAACACTGAACACATGTAAAAATGTAAGAACACACGAAATTCAAAGGAGAGACAAATAGATAGGATGATGAAAATTACCTTCTGTTCTCATTTGGAGGTGTCTGGAAGTATCTGAACATTTTCAGTTCTCATTAATATTGAAGCTTTCCAAAGAAATTCTAGTTTTCAAATAGACTCATGAAGTGTGGGACTAACAATAAAGGCTACACTTCCTCTCAGAACAAAGCACACTTCTAGCTTTTACATATATACAAACAAGGAAAAAGACTTTATCAGTTATTCACCCATAAAACATAAGTCTCTAAGTTTAAGGAAAGTTATTCTCTCAGTTCCTTTGTATGTTGCAGCAATAGAGAAGAAATTAAGCAAACTAAATCTTTTCTACTAGTTTAATTATCACTTTTAAAATTTAAGTGGCTGCACATATAGAAGACTAAGAAAATAAGAAATTTACTGACTGAGGAATGGCAATGCTTATTTTTGTTACACAGAAAATAGGAAAAAAAAGATACCAAATTCCCTTCTTTTTTGCTTAGTTTTCCAAAAGCCCAGTAAGTTTGTTAACTACTATGATATCACTAAGCAATCACCATTTAAATTTTTCAAACTTTTTTTTAATAAATCATAACTATTTTACTGAGTCCAACACTCTAAGTCCAACACTATTATTCATATAATCAATCTTTATTGGTTACTGCAAGTATCAAAACTTGGAAGCTGAAATGTACTCTGAGAAATTATGTTTGAAACTGCAGTTTCAGGATGCACTACGGTCTCACTCTTAGAGATGGTGGATGTATGCACTGTATCTCCAAATTGCTCTAAGTAGCCATTCAGAAGATTCAGGGCAGGATATTTAAACATTAGTATAGTGTTTGTGAAACATTTTCTTTACCCTCATAGTTTCAATGCTAGTGGGAATTCTCAAATTACAATTGTGACATCTTATTCAACTTTAAAGTTCCCTGAGAAGCAAATATTCTTCTATTCTGTCCTTTCATATATTATTTTTTATGATTTTGACACTTCTTGTAACAAATCTGTTTAGGGTTTTCCCTGGAGCAAGTGTTCTTCACATTTTTTTGAGCATTGTACCTTCACAACTTCCTCAACTGTTTTACTGTAAACTTCTATGAAATATTTAACAAAAGGTTTACCTGGATGATCTCTGAAGTGAAATTGGATGCTAAATGTGCTGCTCTCTCTGCTTCAATGCTTTCTTCCAGTTTCTTTGTTCTCACTGCAGCTGCCTAAAAGTACATTTTGAGGATATTTAAGTTCAGAGAGATGATATGACACCAAGTTTATTCAAGTCATTAAGCATACTAGCACTCCATACACCAACCTGGTATATCTGAACTACTTTGGAACTGTGACAACTCATACCAAGAAACACACACAAAAAAGAAATACAGATTATTAAATTAGTATTTTCTATTTAGTTAAGTAAATTGATGTAGCATTATGTTATTGCTGCGTTTTTTATAATCAGCTAGGCTCAGAAAGCAAAAAACCAAGTTAAGTACTCTACCTATTGCCCCACTATTTGCTCACCTGAGGCAACATAGCCACACTCTGTATGTTCTGAAATACACTGAGGTATCAATAGAGCATCTACAATTTCATAAACGAGACATGATGCACAGAAAAGATTCTTCAAAAATTTATCTGCTTAAAGTACTTAATGTAAAAAAATCACAAACTGCCACTGTACTTTCATATTGCTAAGACTATTCTCATAAATAAGAATGTCTTCAAAAAGGGTAAGAAGGATCCAGGGAATTACTAGCCAGTCAGGCCTCACCTCAATCCCTGGAAAGGTGATGGAGTGCCTCCTTCTGGATACCATCTCTATCAACATGCAGAACAAGAAAGCGATCAGAGAAGTCAGCATGGATTCAGCAAAGGGAAATCATGCTTAGACAATTTGATTGCCTTCTACGATGGGACAACTACCTGGATGGATGAGGAAAGAGCAGTGGGTACTGTCTACCTGGACTTCAGCAAGGCTTTTGACACTGTCCCCCATAACATCCTGTAGACAAACTCAGGAAGTGTGGCCTGGATGAGGGGACAGTGAGGTGGACTGAGAACTGTCTGAATGGCAGATCCCAGAGTTGTGACCAGAAGTTAGAGGCCTGTCACAAGATTCAGTACTGGGCCTGGTGCTATTTACCTTCTCCATCAGTGACCTGGACAAAGGGGCAGATGCCTCCTCAGCAAGTTCATTGATGACACAGAGCTGGGAGCAGGGCCCAGTACCCCAGAGGGCTGTGCAGCCCCTCAGAACGGCCTCAACAGGGTGGAGAGATGGGCAGAGAAGAACTGTCTGAAATTCAGCAAAGGCAAATGCAGGGTCCTGCACTTGGGGAGGAATTACCCCAGGCACCAGCACAGGCTGGGGGCTGATCTGCTGGGAAGCAGCTCTGAGGAGAAGGCCCTGAGGCTCCTGGTGGACAGCCAGCTGTCCATGAGCCAGCTGTGTGCCCTGGTGGCCAAGAAGGCCAATGGTGTCCTGGGATGCATCAGGAAGAGCACTGCCAGCAGGTCAAGGAAGGTGATCCTGCCCCTCTACTCAGCCCTGGTGAGGCACATCTGGGTGCTGTGTCCAGTTCTGGGCTCCTCAGGACAAGAGAGACATGGAGCTGCTGGAGCAGGCCCAGCAGAGGGTGACGGAGATGATGAGGGGACTGGAGCATCTCTCTTAGGAGAAGAGTCTGAGACAGCTGGGCCTGTTCAGCCTTGAGCAGAGATGGCTCAGAGGGGTCCTCATCAATGCCTGTGAGTATCTGAGGGAGGGTGTCAGATGATGGATCCAGGCTCTGCTCGGTGGTGCCGAGCAATAGCACAAAAGGCAACGGGCACAAACTGACTCACAGGAAGTTCCGTCTGAACATGAGGAAGAACTTTACTGTCCAAGTGACCGAGCACTGGAACAGGTTGCCAAGAGAGGTTGTGGAGACTCCCTCACTGAAGACATTCAAGAACCATCTGGACACAATCCTGCACCATGTGCTCTGAGATGACTGCTTCAGCAGAGAGGTTGAACCAGATGACCCACTGTGGTCCCTTCCAACCTGACCCATTCTGTGACTCTGTGAAAAAGAGCTTGAATAAGACACTTCATATTCTCTAGGTATTATTCCTTCCAAACAACAGCTCCTAATCCCCTTTGCCCTCAATAGAGAATTAGCAAACCATGTCCTGCTTCAGTTTGGAAGGACTCCTTAGCATCCTCCCACAGCTGAACATCTGTTAACAGGACAGTTTACTCAAAAAATACTGCCAGCCTATTAAAAGTCAACAATAAATACAAGTGATGTGGACTTCACTTCTTTTTTATAACATTTAAAAAGTCTGTCTGAAAATAATTCTATTTTAAGTTTGACAGAAGACAAAGGAAGCAGTGAGGAAGGTATCTATTACAACATTTAGAGTGGGAAATGTAATTTAAAAAAAAATGAATTAAGAAATGGAAATTTCACTGAGAATATTTCACTGCATACCCTAAAGAGTAAAAACACTCTTGTGTGTTTTGGCTGGCTTTTTCAAGCGCCTGTTCTTACAGCAAACACTGAAACGAAAAAAGTGATTCTGTGAGTAAAGCTGTCAGGCACAACATATAATTCACAAGCTCTGTACTGAAATTCACTTCTATCTTATTTTATTTCCTGAGCACCTATCCAAAAGAGAGCTATGCCTTCATCCCAGCCTCACTCCAGCTGAAACCAGAGATGCAAAACACCATCAAAATGGTTAACTTATCCTCTCAAATGAAAAGCCCCTAAAACTGTTAGATATTTTCAGTCTCAAGATGAAAAATAGAAAGAAATAACAAACAATAGCTTGAATGAGGGCATCTGCAAGAACTAAAAACTGGAGAAACATGATTCTCCCAAACAGAACATACAAGTATCAGTTCTTGGTATAGATCTTCCAAAGAAGAGTCTGCCTTCTTGAGCTGTGATAGACACTAAATGAAAGGACAAGCCATGTGGTCCAAGGAAACAAAAACTCACAGAAATATAGAAACCTCAGTCATAAGAAAATCCTGGGACAGTAAGTAAAGAAGGTAGGAGCAGGTAGACATCTTTTAGAATGCCAATATATCACTCTTTCGATGTCTAAAGTAGAAACAATTCCATTCAAACAGTAAAGTTTGTAGATGTTGCCTTTGCTTGCGTGGCCACAACTCACTGAAGAATTAACTTGTAGAATTAGCATGCCTGTTAAAAAAAAACACTGGAAAAAATTAGCATTTCAGCCACAGTCATCTCTGATGAACTCTGGAATAGGAGAAATAGCTCCTTTTCACAAACAGGACAGCATACCCAGCCTACCAGAAAAGAGTTATGAATGCTCTTCATAACCAAAGAAGAGCCAGATGTACCTGACAGGTATCCAATGTAAAGCATTCAAATAGATTCAAGACAGTATACACAGAAAAATCATATTAGAAACTAGAAATCAAACTTTGACACGTAAGTATCATCTTACAGATCGTATCCCTATATAAAGGCATAAGAAAAGTGACTTTCAAAACTGGTGTTTCTTCCTACAGTTAAACACCTCAATGCCCTATTCTCACTTTTAAAGCTCCTCTTCTTCTAGACTTCAATTTAAAGCTTTGCCTCAGTAGTTTGTCACAATTTCGATTTTCAAAATGTTGTTTAAATTACTTCACTGTAAATCCAAAAAATAAAGAGCCAAGGAAAGAAACAAATCTTTTCATTCAAGATAAGTCACTGCTAGATATCTGACAGAACTACCACTAATTTTTTGTATTATTAGAAGCCAAAGATGAAGAGTAAACTGTGTTCTTTCCAAAAGTCGCAGAAGATTACTCAGGCAAACCTTAATCTTATTTTACCAGTCTATATGCCATACCCAAAATATCGATGCTTAAAAGAGCTTGCAGAAAAACTGCATATGTATATTGAGGAAGTCATGTAGATGCTAGGTGTACAGCAATGAATATTCTTTTTCCTCTACTGTATAATTACCTTGCTGAAGCTTATGGTTCGCCATACCTGTAGCAAATTTAAACAAAGTCAGATGCCTGCAAATCATTGAGAAATCAGTCAGAAAAAAAACCCCTCAAACTTTATGAAAGATATCAAACCAGCCACTACCACTTAAGCATGACTAATCAATACAGAGTTATAAATAGAAAGAAATTCAGATTTGCTTAGATCGCTCTAAGGAAAAGAATCTCGGTATTTCAGTCTGTCAAACTGCACATCAGCCATAAAACTTGCACCTGGATTCAAAGCTGAGTCTGAAGACTCAGTTGGGAAGAAAACAGCTGCAACAAAATGCCATACAGAAAATCTATTCTATTTTGCTGATAAAGGTTCAACCAGGCTCTACTGATACTTATGTGCACTTCCTTTCACAGTGAGAAGCTGCATACTCCACTGCTGAGAACAATCTATTACACATTTTGTGAGCAGAAGAAAAATGTCAGGGATGTGTCTAACCTGTAAAACCATGGTAAAAACTCCAAAAAGAGAAACAGGAAGGAGTTTTGTTTTCCTGTCTGACAAACAGAAAGATGCTGGCATCACAATCACGTTAAGACAGGCGAATCTCTTTGAATCAAATGAAAGGTGAGAATCGGAATCCTTACTGAATCACATGTCTGAAAATTTTACACGAGGTCTGTCTACACAAAAGAAGCTGTGTGAAAACAATCTAGAGCAAGCTTGCAGGCCACAGATATCCAGATCATAGGCTTGTATCTGGGAGTAGATGGGAATACATTCTGGTTTAACATGGAAAGCTTCTTGTCAGATCCAAATTAATCTCAAAGATGGACCAGAAAGTGAGTTCTCCACTGATTACAAAGTGTTTGCTCATCCAACATGGAAAACATTGGTTATTCAAAAAGATTCAGTCCCTTATTACTTTCATGCACACCTAACAAGACATATGAAGGCAGACATCTTACTTAAAATAGCAGACACAAACACATGGAATTTCTGAAGTTTTCTTAGATATTCAAGCTGATAGATTTCAGCCTTAATTTAAAGAACAGAGATATCTGGGATCAGTTTCCATGATAGCACAGACAGAATTCTGACTTCTGAGAAACAGTAAATAAAACTAAGAAAAATTCAATGCCAGCATTTAAACTTGTGGGCAAACATGCTTTAGGTTTACTCTCTTAAAGTTCAGTCACTTTTTTCAGTGTCCCACTGCATATCAATGCTAATGGGGTTTCTAGGAGACACTTTCTGCATCCTTACATTTTCCAATACCATTTTCCAAACTGTGCTTTGTGGCTTCCACTTTTTTGTCCCTCACATTTGCTTGAAGTATGGCAATATTTGTGAGTACTGGTGTACTCCATACTAAAGGATACTTTAGTATCCTACATGATACATTATGCAATACCACGTTTGCTGTTTGACATTCACATAAAAATACCCTTTATCAGATAATCAACTAAGAAAACAGCAGGGTGTAAAAAAGAGAAAGATACATTTACAACACTTACTAAGGTTAGATACAGAAATGGAAGTAAGTTTTCTCTTTTCTGCTTCTATTTAAACCTCTTCTGCAAGACGCTGCAGTTATCAGGATACTCACACTTACCCAAGGCTTAGGTCCAACCACTACGTGAAATGCTCAGCCAAGATAGTTTTAAGTGAAGAGGACACACATGTACCTCATATCTGGACCACCATTCAACCATTCTGTCTGTGCGTTTCCATATTCAGACTCAGAACTTTTTCCTACTTAAAAGCATTTCCCTATGGCTCATAGCTCAAACGAGGGGGTCTAAACACATCTGTGGGAGATGAGCTGACCACTTCCACCTAGTGTTAGAAACGCTGATACCTCTTGATCACGGTAAGGTGGAGCCACCTCCTGTCCGGAAAATAAACAACCTTTTAGTAACTCTAAAGTTACTTAAATACAAACGATTCTTAACCACTGAAGTAAATGTTCTTTCAGCCTGACAATGTGGCTAACCCTCACTATACGCATTTCCTGTACTTAAAGTCTAGAGAAGCATGTCTCAGTGACAGAATAGCCATGCTTGACCTGCATGACAGTGGATAAACAATTACACTGGCATGGGAGCTACAAGATAAGCCATATGTTTGACTTTAGGTTAAAGAACAGGTGAAAACAAGTAGGACTGCTGAAGTGATACAGTTTGGTCACCTTCAGATAAAGTCCAAGTCCATTCCAATCTCCTACCGAGCTGCAGCTGGAGAAGCCATCTGAGCTGCACTCGCTTTCTAAAGTCCCTTATGGGCGAAAGATAACTCCTTTGGTTCTCATGCTGAGTAGATAGTAAAGACCTTAATAGCACATGAACTGACACTGTTACTCTATACATGCACATAAACAAGACTCACGTGATTTGTTGCTAACTCCTCGTGAGGGCTACGTAAAACCCTCTTGAAACAACTTTGGTCTGAAAGTAAGATAAGACTAACCAGTCTTCAAACTGAACTTCAGTAATATCATGACACAGGAGATTATGAAGAGGAAGCTCCCCTCTGAGAGGAAGTCCATTAGCACAGAATCATAGAATAGCTTGTGTGAGAAAGGATATTAAAGATCACCTTCCACTAAGCTACCTTGCTCAAAGCCCCATCCAGCCGGGCCTTGACCCCTGCCAGGGATGGGATATCTGCAGCTTCTACAGGCAGCTAGTTCCAGTGCCTCACCATCCTCACAGTAGAAAAATTCTTCATAATATCTAATCTAAACCTACTCTCAGTTTAAAGCCATTCCCCATTGTTCTATCACTACACGACCTCATAAAAAGTTTTTCTCCAGCTATTTTGTAGGCTCCTTTTGGTACTGGAAGGCTGCTATAAGGTGTCCCCAGAGCCTTCTCTCTTCCAGGCTGAACAGCCCCAACTCTCTCAACCGGTCTTTATTGGACAGGTGCTCCAGTCCCCTGATCATCTTTGTGGCTCTCCCTCCTATGGACTCACTCCAACAGGTCCATGTGCTTCTTATGTCAGGGACCCTATTGCTGGATGCAGCACTGCAAGCGGGGTCTCACCAGGGCAAAGCACAGGGACAGAATCCCCTACCTCACCCTGCCAGCTATGCTGCTTTGAATGCAGCCTAGGATATGCAGATGGGTCTCTGGGCTGCAAGTGCACATTGCTGGGTCCTGTCCCATCTGTCATCCCCATCAGCACCCTCCAAGTCTTTCCCCACAGGCCTCTCGCGCCATTCTCTGTTCAGCCTGTATTTGTGCTTGGGATTTCCCTGAGCCAGGTGCAGGACCCTGTACTTGGCCATGCTGAACTTCATGAGGTTCACATACACCCACCTCTCAAGCCCGACAAGGCCCCCCTGGATGGTGTCTGTGCCCTCCAGCGTGTCAACTGCACCACATAGCTCAATGTTGCCAGCAAACTTGCTGAGGGTGTGCTTGATCCCATCATCCATGTCACTGATAAAGACGCTAAGACACTAGTCCCAGTACCAATCCCTGGTTGACGCATGCTTTCCACTTGGACATCAAGCCATCAACCACAACCCTTTGAGGGCAACCATCCAGCCAATTCTTTATGTACCAAGTGTTCAGCCATCAAATTCATGTCTCTCCATTTTAGAGAAAAGGATGTTGTACAGGACAGTGTCAAATGCTTTGCAGAAGCCATTATGTCAGTGAGCTTGTCACAGGAGAAATACAACTTTGGAGCCACCACAGAGGTCCTGTTACAAAACCTGCAGTGTTTAGAATCCTCTAAGTACATAGTACTACATATTTTTATCTAGAGAAAGTATTCCTCTTTATACATATATATCTGTATATATTGAAGTATACTACCTACTAAGCCTGTAGTAACTAGTATCTGACAGTCATAGCAGCTAGAATTCCTAGAATTCCATAGATGACAGGTATGCTTTGTGGAGACACTAGAAAGCAGAAGATGAGGTAGTGGTAATCTGCCAAGAAGTATGCAGTCATAGACAAGAAACGGTTTAACAGTCAACTGACTGAGGAATGTGTCTTTTCTTGCACTGCTTGGAGCTTTTGCGAGTCTTTTTGACGAGAACCATAACTTACTTAACAGTGCCGTTCATAAAGAGAAAAAAACACAAATCATACATTTGCAGATTTGGGAGAGGTTAGTTTTGTTTTCAGTTGAGATCTAAATTTTGTGTTTCACTAACTTAGACAGAGGAAGAAATAAGCCCACAGCCTCCAAGTATTGCACATACATATACCTCATACAAATACAGATATTAACCATTCCCCAAGTCTTCTTGGCAGTCATCTCCCTGTCATAGCGGCAAAGCTAATACAAGCATACATGTCCAGCACCACACATCAGTATACATACCAGAGGCAAGGGGAGTAGAAAAGGCTATGTGAAAGCTAAGGGAATGGTCTTTAAATGGAAACTAAAAGTCTCAGAAATATGACAATACACTCAGTATCAGAAACAAAACAGACCAAGTTATGGAACATTTTTCAGGCCTCATAAGAAAGACTTAAAAAATTTGAGAGACCTTGAGCTTCAGCTTACTAAGAGTTGGCAGCCTCAAACACATTTAAAAAATCATAGAAAATCATTGTATTCCTAGGAATAATGCAAAGAGTTTGAAATTTATAAACTGATAATTTTGCTTCTTGTGGTAAAATCCACATTCTCATTGCAAAACCATTTCCCCCCCCATCTTTTTGGATGGATACATCACAAGAAATACTATTTTTACATTAAAAGTTTTCTCTATTTCCTCATTAAAAATTGAGCTAAAGGCTAAAATAAAAGACACTGGTTCTGGAAAACTATCGTAAGAAATATTATCTTGATGAGTTCAGGAGAAATAGATCAATAATTTATTTGGCTACTGATTCTCAGGCTAAAGAGGCAGAATGACATCTGAGGTTCTCAATCTCAACTTTTCTGGCACAGTGTGTTTTCTACTTCAGAAGCACTTCAAGTCTATGCATCAGATTGGTACCACTGGAAACCTGGCAGGTTAGACAGTGTGGCAACAGCTATCTTTCAATTGAAAAGTCCACAGAAACTTACCATTATTCTTTCTCTTAATTTCTAACTCTGGAAACAAGAAATTTCCTCTTTTTGACCATGATCAGAGTAATCATTGAAGGATAAAACCAGACTAATATTTGAAGGAAAAAAAAAATTAAAAAAAAAAAAAACAAACCACAAACAAAATGGAGGGCAGGCAGGCTTTTTGCACACTCCTTTCTTTATAATAGTCTGCTGGATATAATTCTTCACACCAGTGTCATTGTACTACAAGAAGAAATTCTAACTTAAACATTTCCCTCCATTACCAAAATCCAAGTATTTTCCCATGGATTTCTCCCTTATGCCCAGCAGAGGGTAGCAAAAGAACAGATTTGTGAACTCCAGAGAATGTTCATCTCCATTGCTTTTCAAGAAGCAGTGCATAATGAAATATTTTAAGATTGGCATTCAAGTCGTATTACACTACTCCTCATACAATCACCTTAAGAAGTTTGGTCTCATCATCAAGAACTTTAGTACACATCTGCTAACAAAATGACTGTTAACATGAGGTGATCAGTATGGAAATTGATGATATGTATCCTTTATCAATCAATTTCAATCTATAAGCTAAAAATTCTATGAAGAGATAAAAACAAATACAGAGCTACTTCACAAAAGAATGAAGACCATTCTGTCTGAGGTGTACTACTTTACATTCTACATCTGAATGGAAATTCAGCTTGGATACTGATATCATGATGTGCTTAGTGGATGAAGGAAGTTGTGGATGTTACATCTCCAGCCTTTAATAAAGGCTGTGGCACCATTTCCCTGGCACCAAGTTCCTGGAGAAACTTGCTGCTTATGGTGTGGACAGGTACGCTGCTTGCTAGGTAAAGAACCATCTGGATGGCCAGGCCCAGAGAATGGTGGGACTGGAGGTACATCCAGCTGGCACTTGGTCACCAGTGAGGCTCCCCAGGGCTCAGTATTGGGGCCAGTCCTGTTTAATATCTTTATTAATGATCTGGATGAGGGGAGTGCTTTTGCAGATGACACCACGCTGGGCAGAAGTGTTGATCTGCTGAAGGGTAGGACAGCTCTGCAGAGGGAGCTGGAATGGCCAAGACCAGTGGCATGACATTCAACAAGGCCAGGAGCTGAGTCCTGCACTTTGGCCACAACAACCCCAGGTAGCGCCACAAAGCTGTCGGCAGAGTGACTGGAAAGTGGCCAGGCAGAAAAGGACCTGGGGGTGCTGGTGACAGCAGCTGAACACGAGCCAGGGTGTGCCCAGGGGGCCAAGAAGGCCAATGGCATCCTGGCCTGGATCAGCAACAGTGTGGCCAGCAGGACCAGGGCAGTGATTGTCCCCCTGTACTCGGCGCTGTTGAGGCCACACCTTGAATTCTATGTTTCATTCTGGCCCTGTCAATCCAGAACATCAAGGTGCTGGAATATGTCCAGAGAAGGGCAATGGAGCTGGGGAAGGGTTTGGAGCACAAGTTCTGTGAGGAGTGGCTGAGGGAGCTGGGGTTGTTCAGCCTGGAGAAGAGGAGGCTCAGGAGAGACCGTATCACTCTCTACAACTGCCTGAAAGGAGGCTGTAGCCAGGTGGGGGTCAGCCTCTTTCCCCAGGTAATAAGTGACAGAATGAGAGTAAATGGCTTCAATCTGTACCAGGGGAAGTTTAGATTGGATATGAGGAAAAAATTCCTCGTGGCAAGGGCTGCAAAGCATTGGAAGAGGCTTCCCAGGGAAATGGAAGGATCACCATCTACAAGGCTATTGTAGGCCCTTTCAGACAATTACACACATGCAAGTTACTTTTAAGATGGTAGAGTAAGATGCAAGCTGACAAAAGGATATGTATTGAAGTCTAATCTACTTTGGGTTTTTTTCGATTCAAAGACGTGTGAAAAATTTTGTTTAACTTTCAAATGCAAGAGGTTTCATCACATACTTTTCCTTAATCACCGCTTAAATAGCTATCCTTAACATTAAGTACCATAAGACTAATTTTTCTGAAGATTGAATATGTTTTCTTACATTATTAAGATATTCAGAAAGTTAAAACAGTTTGACAAAAATTGAGAAGCAAAATAAATATTTTATCTGATTTTGGTCAATAGGCAGCATTCCCTGATAAGACCATCATTAGGGTATAGCAATTGTACATTTTCAAGGAACTGCGTGCTTTCTTTTCAAATT
The DNA here is from genome assembly GCA_013398015.1 of Oreocharis arfaki. Classification (NCBI taxonomy): domain Eukaryota; kingdom Metazoa; phylum Chordata; class Aves; order Passeriformes; family Paramythiidae; genus Oreocharis; species Oreocharis arfaki. The sequence continues at coordinate 30,178 of VZRR01012411.1, forward strand.
TACAGATGGTAGGTATATTCAATCAAAATATTTAGAAAGATAAATGATTTGCTGCTCCTGCTTTCAGCTCATGACTTCTCTGTTAGTATATGAAAAGCCATAAAGTCACAAGAAGACTCCTTATTCAAGTACTTGGAAGCAAAACTCTATTTTTTAAAAGTGCTATTGGAACTCCACAGTATGCAACACTTTCCAGCTGAAGGCAATTCTACGTAGGCCAGTAAGTGCAGCTCAAAATACAAGACAATAGATTTCCTGTAGAATTCTTTGAGGGCACAAAGGTCTACCTTGTTGGTCAATAAGTCAGTGTTTTTAGTTGATGAGCTTTGATCTTCCCTGTAGGAATTTTCTTTTGCGCTTCATTTTTAATGCAGGACTCTACCTACCCAGAAATCAATGCTTAAAACATTTATTTTGCCTTTAAGAGAAAAACAACAGAAAGAAACCACTGCTGAAAACTATGTCACTTGTTCCTTTAAGGTCTCACAATATCTTAGAAGTGACAGTTCTTCTAAATTCATGGCAGAAAATACTTAAAGATGCATTTGGTAGAAAACATACATCAGGATTAAGAACTGTCCACTCACTATGCTTTTCTGCAATGACAAATGTTCTACCAAGGAAGTCTTGGTCCACACTGTACGAACAGATAACATAACTACTACAAAGCCTCTCAGTGGGTAAAGAGAATATTGAAACTTAAGGGGAAACTAGTTGTTTAGTGTAAAGAGCATATTTACAAAGTCTCAACCCTCAAAGACTAGAGACTTTTCAACCATGGGAGTCACTCAACAGAGAGGAAAACTAAACCTGCAGTAACTAGATAGGAAGAGGCTGCTGTAAGACCACTGTGATCTTCCAACATTCTACTCCCTCACCTAGCACAACATCTGGCAATTTCTGCAGCTCAAGTAGATTCTCCACCAAAAATCCAATAAACCAAAAATACAAGAAGATAGACAAATTAAGACATTTAGATTTCCTAAAGTAAAGTTAGCCTTGATTCCACACTTACATAAGCCTTTTTCCATCTGCTGTTCAAACACGAGCCTCAAGCCAAGCTTGCAACATAAGTGGCATTTACCTGCTCAGCCTTTCCTGCAAAACAGATGTTCAATATTTTGTCCATCAAGTGCATAGAATTCCAGCTGGAATTCTGGAAGGTTCCGTCCCTCAAAAATGAAATTTTTCAAGTGTCAGTGTTTGTGGAGACTAATAGCAATAGTCAAAAAGCCTTACTTCAAGCTCCTTTTTAAGTCTCTTCTCTCTTTCAGTGCTGCATTTAAGTTCATTGGCCTGGCATCTCAGCACCTCATTACAGCCACTGTGTTCCACCTCCATATCTCTCAATTTCTTGCGTATATTTTGCAGTTCATTATTCAGCTCCTACAAAAAATATAAGGCATTAAGAGTTACACTTTCTAAGATAAACTCTTATAGTAGAGGGGTCAAAAGAGGAAAGACTGCACCAGAACAGGTTATTAAAATCTAGAATGTTTGCACATGTCAGCCATTTACCCAACAACAGATAGGCTCTTCATTCACCATCAGGTAACATGTTGGCTCAAAACTCACTACGAACACGACCTTCTGCAGTAATACTAAAATTAGAGCAAATTCTCCACAGGAAACCTTTCTCTAAAGGACTAAAAGGCTGCTCCTCCAATCTGTTCTCTCTCACAGCTCAATAGCAGTGGTGAAGAGGGAAACAGTTAAGTGCATTCGATGAAATGATACATAGACAGAAGTTTTACTTTGTTATTACTTTAGCTGTTAGAACTTCAAATCAAATAATCAGACCTCTGATGAAAGTTACTCCCATAGACTAAATATTCTTAATTTCTACTATTCTGAGGACTTTTCTGTCTAGAAACTGAATTTAAAAATTAGCTACATGAACTATGAAGTTATTGGAATGATAAAATGACTAAACTAAGCTGCTCCCCACCACAATTTCCGCTTTTGGAAGTTGAATCAAGCTACAGGTTGGTGTAATTACTAACACTATCGGACTCAGCAGCTCTATGGAGTTACTACTACAAAATCCTCATTCATGCCACACCAGACATAGAGGAAAGTAGCCAAATAATGAGCCCCCAGTAGCCTAGTGCATATTTAAGCTGGAGATTCCAGAAGCCTCAAAAAAAGAATAGCTTTCGTCTAGTGGACAGGAGTAAGCTTTTCCATAACTAGCATCAGAAACAAGCTACAAATCCAGTGAGTTAGCTAGAGGACCTTTGGAGAGCCAATTACATTCCGTGCAAAACACAGAAAGATTACCATAAGTCCTCCTGTTCATTTATTCCTATCGTCTATCATAGCAAGAGACATTTTGCGAAAATAAACCAGCTGGTCTATAAATCCTGCTATTACTCTTATATCACATTATCTTGTTCCTGAAAATTAATAATCATAAGGCATCTGCAGAGCAGGGAGGAGAAGGAAAAGAAAATGAATTATTTATACGGAATGATTATTCAGAAAATTGAAATTTGACAGAACCATATCTATACATAAAGATCAAAGAAATATGAGTCTTTCCAAAGTTTGGAAAACAAATTTTAGAAGTTTTTCATGACAGAAGGCAGAAATTTTTGGCCACCTAAACATGACAATAAGGAATTCATGACTCCCTTACTAACACCTAGTGCCACTCCATTATTACAAACCAGGAACTGAAAAAAATTAATTTATTTTCTCTTTTTTTATGTGGAGGCACGATGGCACAATTTTTTGGCATTCTCTGAAAAGGTAACAAGGAGAATGCCTGTGAAACAAGTGAATTGAAAAATAGGAACCTCAGTAAATCAAAATATTGCAAAAACCTGGATATGGATTAAATTTAAGGTAATCCTCCAACTTCACCTTCAATACCAAGACAATGAAGAGGTTTCTTCCCATCAGCAAGCTAAAAAAAAAAATATTTTTATGCAAATTTACAACTACTCTCATCTTCTCCATATTGGAAAGACACAGAAATATTTCTCTTCAGATTTATCTTCCATATATCAACAAAAGTGAGCTGTGAAAACTACATATGAAATAAGTAATACATAGCTTCCTGAAAAAATACTACACCAAGACTTCAAAATATCTTATGTTGGAAATAATGCTGCTAGTTAACACTAGCAGACAAAAACTGAGATGAATAATACATCAAGCCTGTTAAACAAGTCAACATGGCTTCCAGAACCTTGAAGTCTCTGAACTTTCCAGAGTATGACTGTGTCAGACTGTTCCAGCAGTTACCTGCACTTAGAGGGTTCAGAAAGAAATATACTTCACCATGCTAAAAAAAACCTCTTTATATATACATGTGTATCTGCACGTCATACACACACTAACTATACATATTTGCTTATAAAAAACATGGCTGGTCGGTTGGTTTAAAGTGTGCATAAACAACACAATTTCTCAAATAGTCTAAGGAAAAACTGAGTGCTTCTGTGAAGGAATATTATATTCTGACTCACCACAAGATGATGCTATTGCACTTACTACTGAACTCCAGTATCTTTCACCATGTACCAAACACTACGCTAAGCACATTCAATACAGCACAATACAAATCTTTCTCTGTTAGAAAGCAGAGAAGATTACTTTTCCTCTATATCATAGAGACACAGTTTAGTAGATTAAACTGACTTCATTTCTATGCCTACCTCAGCATTTTCATAGCCAAGTTCAGACTTGTACTTCATGAAGTGCAGGTCTTGAAACAGGATTGGCCACACACACTTAGAATCTTGCTTCTACATACATATTAAGACCACTTTATTTAGCTTTCATCTCATAACTCAAAGTAACTATAAATTATTTAAAACAGGACTGTAAATACACAACACAAAAGACTGGAACACATTTGAAGTTTTAGTTAACAAACCTAGACCCATCTGACATTTATCTGCTAAGTTAAAGCAGTTAAGCTTTCAAACAACAACTAAGACAGTCAAGCCTATATTTAACATTTATGTATGTATTTTGTATTTCCCAAAATTCTGTAACTATATGTAACTATAACTAGGGTGATGGGCAAGGGAACACTACAAAAAAAAAAGCAAGAAAATTGAACTACTTTCAACTGAAAAAAATTTGAAAATTTTACTATTCAAAGCACGCTAGGAATTGACACCTAGTAGTGAATTACATTCAATTTAGGAGCAAACAATTATATAGCTTTAGTACACTCTTACAACCAAATCCCTGTTTCTACAAATCACCTTCCACTTCTGAATAAACATACATAGACAGAGAACACAATGACCCAAGCAATGCACTGTTTCTTTTGAGGACAAACATCACTTCCAAGGGTATAGAAAACTTCTTAAAACATCATTCTTTTCATACAGTATTAAATTCACTGAATGTGACTTCTAACCACTATATACAAGAGATGACAAGTCCATTCCAAACCCTTCTCAACTTAACTCAGTCTACTGTTAGCCAGAACACAGAGCCAAAGCTCCACTCTTAGCCTGCGTTACCCAGCAACTTATAAAGAAAACTGTGTCTAAGAATAAGTTTCCTCACAGCCTAAACCTAACCCTAGTTTTTAAAGCATTGACTTTGAAGGAAAACTGACTTATGTTCCTGTCGGTTTGAGAAGGACCTTAGGATATCACCTGTCAAAGAACTCACATTTTTCTCTGAAACCTTCTTTTTTTTCCTAAACTATTCCTTTTCAGTTCTCCCAATTAGTCTCTCAAAGTACTGCTCAACATACCCACAAAATTACAGAGGGGAAGGGGGAATTTACCCTACCTTTTTACCCTTCATTCAGAGAAAATTCAAATCATTTGGATCCTTTCCACCATCAGGTCTCCTGGTCATTAAGATAAACAACACAATGCAACTCCTTTTGCAGTCAGGTGCACATAAACACTATTTATACACACATTACCTGATTTCTGCTAGAGGTTCCATTACTGTACCCCTCCTTCCAGATCTTGCCTTCAAACAGCTGAAGAAAGAGTCAGTACACAGTACTTTTGAAATATATGTAATTAAGGGATTGTCCCTACCCTGTCTCTTTTGAGAGCTGCACCTACAGGTGCCATACAGAATCTGACCAACAGCACAACATACTACAACAGGTAGTTATGCTGTCAGAATTCAGCTATCAAGCTGCCAGGTAAGGATCGTCCAGCGTCATTCAGGAAGACTGTTTGGTACTATCCCAGGCTTGGAACTGACTGGGTGGGAAAAAAGCAATCAGAAAATTTTCTACCGCTTGACCAATGCCCATCCCACCTGAGACAAGTTCGTCACATCTTAAAAGGGACTATAAAAGAAGAAAATATATTTTAAAGTTAATCTGTTAGCAGCAATCTGTTCTCTGCATACATCCTGCAATGCAAATATCAGCCTTAACAGAGCCTCTGCATACATTCCATTTTATGAAGAATAACTACAGCTGAGTACATTCTGGTTTTTCCTCAAATGGTATTCTTACATAGCTAAGATACAACATATGTAACTTGTCATTTAAAAAGATGAAAGTCTAGTTGAAGCACAGTGGTGTAATTGTTTGTGTCCCTGTGGAGCAAGCAAGTTAGTTATGTTCACTCAGCACTTCCACACCATAATGCCACATGATTTCTTCGAAACATTCCAGTTTTGAATAACTTGACTGCCTAAAAAAGTGTCAAAACAAGTTTATACTTCTATTACTTTTTACACATTTGACACCCAAAGGATATATAAATATAAGTATAAATCAGAAAATACAGTGAAATGAATTTCTAAAGAACAAAACCCCACACTTTAAGACAGATTATAAGACCATCTCCTAGTATTAAGTGTTTTTTATCTAACCAAATGGAAGAATTTCCAACAATGCATATTTTTCATATGTGGTATAGAGTGAATAATGTACAATGCAGAGCCGGAAATCCCATTGTCACTGTTCAGGTTCCCTGCAAGTATGTGGTCTTCATATCATACAAACTATTTTCATATTCACAGGCTATTGGATGTCAGACTCGGGGAAGTAAAAAGGAAATTCAATCAGTGGGTATGAGGTGTCCCTGATTTTACTCAGTATTGCATGACAGCGCAAATGGACTGTGCACTGGTAACTTGATTTAGGCATTTACCATCAAAATCAACCACAACACATTTCAACAAAGCAAGAAAGACTGTGACACACCAAGTGTAACTCTATAAGGCTATGTTCTTCAGAAATACGTCGCAGCAATTATCTACTCGAAAGATTTTTTCCTAAATCAGAAAGACCTCAACCCACTACACATCTCCCACTAAAAAAGTTCCAGCCATTATCTCATGCAACTTTCAAACTATTAATAAATCATACCAGTAAAATCGTTTCTACTTCGTTCCTTTCCTTAAGAAGGAATACATATTCATTGTTATAAATTCTGCTGATATCATCCTTAGCCCTTGCAAGTCTTTGCTGCTCTTCTTCCCACTTCCGTTGAGCATTATGAAACGTTTTCTCAGTCTCTGTAACTTTCTGCTGAAGGTTTTCATTGAACACTATTGTTCACAGAAACAGAGAAAGAAAAAAAAAAATACAAGTAGCATGGCAAAACATATCCAGCAAAAAAACCCCAAATACATAATAATCATCAGTTCTTCTGTGTATTTTGATACCCCGTAGAACACTGAAAGATTAACACTCCAGCACTGGAGAGCACCATCTTCACTACGAAGAAACAAGCAAATTTTATGTCCCTATCGCATCTTTCCCACAAGAATATAGGACTACTAAAAATTAAAACAATTTTTTCTCTTGGAAAAGAATAAAAACTTGAGATAACTCTTCGTGGGTCCCTTCCAAATCAGCATATCCCATGCTTCTGTGAAATTACATTTTTATAGAATGGAGGACTTATTTTCAGATTTCTACATTTTGCCATTTTATTTCCAAATGTCTTTTTTGATATAGATATTAGTCTCTATCAATTAAATTTGAGCTTAGTTTAAATGACAATAAAGATGGGCACCTGCTCCATGAAAGAGACTCTAGTTAAACCTAAGGCAGGTTGGGTTACCAAGCAAAGATCTAGCTTTTCCAAGGAAACTTAACTGCTCCTCAAGAGATTTAAATCTTCAGCCCACAAATAACCTGAGATGGGGAACACTGTATACGGTCTTCCGTGGAAGCTTAAATGCCACGGAAATCTCCTTAATCTGCAAGCAACTTTATAAGAGAAAATACTTTACAACGGCTTTTCGTTTTACTGAATACAACTAGCTGCATTGGCATTTAAGTCATCACCACTTTCCAACAGATTTTTATTTCAAATCCATCCTAGTTTTCTGACATTTCTTCCTAGCCAGAAGAGAATGAAGAGAAGAGAACACATTAAGATGACACAGAGAATCAGTGGACACAACGATAGGAAAGGACTGTCAGACTGCAGAAAGTCAACCCTGAATAAGAACAAGCAGAAAAACAATCTGGAGAAAACAAATGAGGCACAAATGAAGCATTCTGTCTGAGGAGCTATGCTGGGATCATATCAAAGCACCATGTGAGGTGAGAAAGGCTCCAAGCAACAAAGGAAAAGAAGCAGAAAACTCTTCATTGCTAAAAAAATTAAGCAGCAAAATGATAATTTTGTTTCTTTGGCACTTGTCACAGACATAAAAAGTTTGAGAAATTTCAGCCAATGGAATTTATCGTCAATTGAAAGACTACTAATTACTGACTACGGTATTGAAAGAAACTAACACACACACATATTTAAGAAGACATCCCTTGCCTCTGCAAAACTCTTCCTACTCCCTTTTTGTTCTCCAGTCCCCTCACCACATATTAGCCCGGTCCACTCAGGAAAGTGACAGGCAGCCCAGGAGACTGGGTTCACTGCACTGCGGTTCCATCAGCATCAGTCCCTCCTGAGTCCTGCCTCTAGGTACCTGCACAGCATGACTCCTATATTGACAAGGAAACTAACATACATGAGAAGAAATACAACTTTGCTCTAGGTGAGAAACTAGCAGTTCAAATCTTCCATTTGCAACCACAGAGAAATTTCCGAAGGGAAAAAAAAAGGCCTTCTTCCAGATTGCAATCCATAAGATTCATTATTTTTCATGTGTTTGCAATCCCTAAGATTTTTGATTATTCATGTTTTCAAGGAATGAAAGTTCAGCTTTCCAAGTATCTTAAAAACGCTTGTTACTTTAAGTACTTGCAAGATCCAGACTTTGTTTCCATTCTTGGAAGGTTAAAATCTTCAAGGCATACTCCAAACCCTTCATTGAATATGAACAGCTCATCAAACTCAGATACATCTCCTGTACTAGATTAAATAGATACACTAGTTTAGGTAACTAAAAATGCACCCCACTTCCTTGTAAGAATGAGAAATCTCGCTGTTTGAGTAGTATTAAGGAAATCAAAGCTTCTGAATACAAAAGTAGTAGGAAACAAAAAACCTAGGTAAAAACCTTCCCTTCTCCATACTCCTGTCAAAACAGTAGTAATTTCTAAAAAAATTTCTAAAAAGAGAAATAAAGATGATAGAAAAATAAACCAGATATGAACAATGAAAATCTTGAAACATTTGAAAACGTGAAAGAAAACAGCAGTATGAGGAGTACTTCTGGAAAAAAGCTGCTGGAAATAGTGCAACTAAATGAATAGGAATTAATTTTTTCTATTCTTTTTTCTTCTTTTTTTTTTCCCACTGAAATGGAAAAGGAAGAACTACTGGACACAGAGATAACCTGGATGTGGAGATGGCCACCATGACTACAATTCCATATACAGACAGCACTGAAGGAAGAAATAACAGACGGTAACGGGCAAGAGGAAAGAAAGGTTGGAAGGTTTAGCCAGTGAAGTTTTGATACACACCTAAGACAGTAAGAGTTTTGTGAACTTTCAGGAGTTTTCAAAAGCTAAAGATGGATAAGAGATGGGAAACATAAGAGAGATTCAAGAAAAACAGCAGTAACTAGAACATTAAATTAAGTCCCCGCTTCCCACTTACCTTACTGACATGAAATAGACTTGGCCTTTATTCCATCCTTACTTCATTGAAACCTACCTTGCAGTTCCACAAGTTTGTTTTTTGCATCACTTAACTCTTCTTCCGCAGTACACATTTTCAGATGGACACCTTTTCTGGCAACTGCCAATTCATACTCCAGACCTTGTCGAACAGCCTCTCCTCTCTCATATTGCGACCGTAATTTGATTATCTGGTTTTCATAGCTGGACACCTAGAAAATAAATTTCACAAAACTGCCAACAGTTGTCTCTTGCAAAAGTGCAACATGTTCTAGAAATACACCTACAGAATATTTTTAAAAGATACTTGGAATCACATTCATAACTGCCATCTTATTGCATTGCAATTTGAAACACAATCTTGAAACTGCACGTTTATGCACATTTTGATACTTTACTGGTTTGCGCAAACTGATCCTTTTCCTAGATTGTCCTAGGTTACAATGTAACCAAACGCATGTGTTCTATTATCATCTTCACAAGCTGATAAAGCAGGTGGGACAGTGCTCACCTCGACTCATCCTTGATAACTACCTCTGGGAGCTATCTCTCTTTAATGGACAGTCAAGGACCCTGCTCAAGACTCATAGATAACATGCTCTGGACTATCTCCTGTTAATGGGCCCACCAATGCCTTGCCTTGTAACTCACCACCCCATTGTGAGATGCTCTGCCTGGGAGGAGGAACTGAGCATTCCCACCTGTATATAATCAAAAGTTTGGAAGAGCAAAGACAGCGTTTTCCACTGGACTTCCAGAGGACAAGAAGCTACATCACTGGACCTTCAGGAGAAGACCAGGTGATCTTTCCTACAGGATCACCGCTTCAAGAGGACCATTTCATCCAGACTGCTACCAATACACTGACCAACAGGGTGTCAGGTTGTATTCTGACTCTGTCAGTGGTTTTTTGTACTATTGCATTTATTTAATTTTATTTTATTAAATTGTATTTTCTGACTTGGAATCTCTCATTGGTTTGCTTTCAAACCAGCACATAGATGTATTTCATGTACCTTAAACATACCCCTTTATTTTTCCAAAAATACACTACCTTAAGAAAATTAACCATATATTACTCTCATCTTCCTGCACCTCAGAGGAAAAAATGCCACAAGAGAAACAGTATATTCCAGAGAAAATTTTCTAGTAACAATTCGAAAAACAGTCATGTTGGGGTACTAGACTATCAGACACCTAATAACTTACAGATATACATACATGCATAAAATTCAGTCCAATAATGCTCAGCAGTCAAACAGATGCTATTAATACTAACACAAAACAAACTAAGAATAAAAAATGCTTCCAAAAGGGATCTTATACAGGCTGAGAAACAATCTTTGCTGCCAAAATCCGGATTCAGAAAAACAAAGTCAAGATATTTCAACACAGGAAGGTGGAAAGTAAAATAAATGTTCCTTCAGAACATCTACAGAGTAGCAATATTCTTCTTAAGGAGAACTTCACGCGTGGGAAATCATTTACCCACATTACAAAGGATTACCCTGATGCTGTTGTAGCAAACTAGTATTGAAATGAAGTAGCATTAAGACTATATTCAATTAATCTTTTCTTTCGTTTGAATATCCGTTTTCCCACTAACAAACACATGAAAAGGTGGGTGCTGAGTTGTAATCAGTTTCAGTATATTGCTGCTAGGCACCCTTCCCACATTTGCTAATGCCAATCTGGCAGTTGATAATCCGGTTTAAACTACGCTGCTGAAGAAGCATTATTACAACTATAGGTAGCAATTCTGCTTTAGCCCGTCTGCCCGGAGCACTTGATGTGGGTGCTCATTCATCTTTTTTTGTGCTAAATACAGGCAATAAATCAAGTCTATTGTTCCATATCTATTTATTATCTGGCTATGTACCCAAATTAAGAGATGCCTGCTTCTCCCACAATGACTTGCTCTTGTGCTTCAGTTAAATTGTTATTTTCCCATTGGCTTACCAACTGCGGTAAGCAAAACCAACTGTGATTGCAAAAAATGGATCCCGGGAATTATCTGGAATAAAACAAGCAAACAAACAAACCATCTCTTACATTGATCCAGGGATGCACAAGATTCCTCTGCATTTTGCTGTACTGAAGCGCTGAAGTTACCTACTGCACGCACCTTTACCTATTCAAAATAACAAGAGGTGCTAACAATACCTATGAACAGGTATGAGAGGTCTGTACAGCGACACCTTCCTTGACATTTTCCAGCTAGTGACTGTGTTCTTGATCTACCATGTCAGAGCGTTATTTCAATGAAACAAGATAATTTATTCCAAGAGTGAAATAAGGCAAATAAAAAAGAAGTCCTTACTTCTTGATTGTGTTGAATAGTTAAGTCCAAATTTTCTTTTTTAGCTTGAAGAAGTTTCCATCTCAGATCTAAAATGACATCCAGTTCCGATTCATTGCTATTCTCCAGTAACTCACATTCCACATTATGTAAGCTGCAAAATATTGTTGTTTTAAAAAAACATAAGCATTCCTTTTAAGTTTTAATTATCCCTTATTTCAATTATCAGATTGTGGATGCAAAGCTCTACACATTCACTTAAGTAAAATTAAACTATGCGGTTGTCATCCGACTCTTTCTTATTATGCAAACTGTGAGAGATGTAGCAGCAGGAATTTAAATCAGATATGCACTTGGAATTTCCCAAAGTCAATTTAAGCACTTAAGTTTTTAATTATGTTTCATTATCTTCATTATTGATCCAATATACTTCCAGGATGCTAAAAAACATCATTCCAGTAACATACATTAAAATGACTAGCAAGTTTCTGTTTGTCTCTGCAGTAAGGCCCATTTTTTAACATGGATTAACGTCTCAAAAACATCACTGTTTAAAAACAAACTCATACATGTGGTAAACCTCATTCCCTCACATTTTCTTTTGAAGATGTATACATCTAAACTACAGACCAACAATTGACCACAAACAAAATACAAACTAAAGGTCTAGCTCTCTAAAATACTCTGTTATCTTATTTCCACTACTTTTTCAGCCAAAAGAAAATCTACTTGGCAAGTAACAGGATTTGCCTCTGAGCATCACAAGCAACACCAAAATAATCAAAACAAGCTTTAATGTAGAGAATGAAAAATTAGTATTATAATATATATTTAGTTAACTAGATTAATTATCTTAAAATCCATTATTATAACTTCAAACTGGACAACTCTTAAATTATTTCAAGAGCTGAAAATCAGTGTTCGCATCATTTGATACAAGTCATTTTCCAAATTATTAAAACTATGTAAGCATGGCGGTAATAATCATTTGCTCCACACAAAAGAGAAAGTTGTCAGGGTCACTAAATATTAATTAAACTGTAAAAAGAAACATGATTAAATTGAACAAAAAAAGGCATCATTTCATGCAGAGCTGAAAATACTACAATAGCTTACCTTAGTCTACATGAAGTCTTAAGTGTTAATTACAGAAAGAAAAATATAATTAAATTCCAGTATACTGGGTTTTTCTGAATAAAAAAAATTATCACTTTACTCCTAGATTTATGCACAGGCACTATTAACATTTTTCACAACTAAAACCTTTACCTGATGATTTATGTTTTATCAAATAAGCTGACTAGCACAAATGTCATAAACAAGCGGAACAGCACTCTAGACTAAATGTAGCCTTTAAAGACATTGATAACAACAAATGATGAAATTACAGGTTTTTAGCTGCAGCCTATAAATATTTTATAATTTAATAAATTCTGTCAAATCTTCAGTTAAAAACAAGATGGACTTCATCTGTGTGATCAGAATAATTGTATGTCATTAGTAATTGTTCCACAGGGTGCCACGTACTTAGCACATTTTATGTTTTTAATAAATGTAGGATATAAGGATCATTAACACCCACACGTACTGCAAGAAAACCACTGGCACATTATCAGTTTTCAACATTTACTATGAGATCGACACCCAGAGAAACCAACACATCTCCAGGGGCAAACAATTAGCAACCAGGTAAGTAAAATCACATATTATTATTTTAAGCAACACTTAGCTAATGCAATAAGAAGATATAGTGTAAGTCATGCAGGAAGTAAGAAGAATCTGAACAGTGAGAGTGATGCTTTTTCGCTGGTCCTAAAATCATGAGCCAGACACAGGCGATAAAAAGAGGTTATCTTTGTAAGGATCCTTAGGTGCACAAATTGGCAGGTAGAAAATGCTGAAGATGCACACACAGCATAACGCATATACAATTTTTATATGCTTAGCAAATTAGCATATATGACAAAAAATCCCCAACAAAGAACACAGAAAAACACATAAAAGGAAAAAAAGGCAAAATAAATTTGGCACCAAGAGCACCTGTAAACTGTATAAAAGGTTGTTTGTGGACATCATAGAATAGGTTTGGTAGACCTTTCCCATGGCTGGGGAAAACAGAGATGAAAGAAAGGCAAGTTGTCTTATTCAAAGATGTTAAAAGAAGTATCTATCTCAACTAAAGACAGACAAAAACCTGGTGGCACCAAAGATAACAAAGCAAAGGTTAGAGGGAAAAACAGGACCTAAACTGAAGGCTAGGGATGACTAATGCAAAGAGCAAGGATTAAGAAAAGGGTAACCATTCTGATAGTTTGTGAGCAGTGGGGAGGTCATTCTGCTTACTTAAGCCTGATGATATTTAATACTTCTTGTAAGGAGAGCACGAAGAATGAAAGCAAGGAAACAACCACTTTTTGTAAAGTAATTAAAAAGAAACACCTTCAAATCTTTAAGTAAACTACCTTGGTTTTCATGGCAAACAGCTTTAAAAAAAGCTGTTCCTTTCAACTCCTCTATTAATTACCCAGCAAAAAAAAAAAAAGAGTACACTGAAGATACTTGCACAATACAACTTACTCAGAGAAAAATTTAACTATGTGCTTAACTGGACCAATAGGGGGAAAAAAACAACACCACAAGTAATGGCAAATTAGGGATGTTATAGAAATGAAAAATGTGCATAAGATCATTAAGACAAACAGCAAAACAGTAAGTACTGGGGAAAAAAAGCATGAAAACTAACTTCTTATGCACAGCTTCTAAACTTACAATATTAGTAGTAAAAAGTTAAAAATATAATCAGAAAAGCTTATTTTTGTTCTTAGTATAGAACCAAATCAGCAACTTAAAAAACACACTGACAAGAAAGCTGATGAAATATTATATTACCACTTCATTATTTTGTCTACTTAAACATTTTCAAATAAAATAGGGATTATCTTCAATTAGCCACCTTATTTCTGTGTTATTTTCTTTAATCATCACAGCAACATCAGCACATGCAGTGCTTTATGAAAGCTTCATACATACTGTAGAAGAATCTTCCTTCAATATTCATTTACCAGCAGAAGTGCTACAAGCATAAAGTTCTTGGAAGCTTAAGTCTCAAAATCACACAAAATCCCTGGAAAGTTTCAAATCATGCATAATTTGCAGTCTAAGGAATTCAGAGACTGCTTTGCACTTCCATTTTTACGTATTAATAGTTCATTGATGATTAGTTTTGAATGAAAATACATATTTTAGCAAATAGAGCTTTTATCTAAGACACCATTTTTGGTGGTACTTTTAGACTACTTAAGAAAGCATATGAGCAGGTGAAATAGATTTTGAGTTCTACATCACCGAACGCTCAAAAATTCACATTCACTTCACAAGTCAGATAATTACAGTCAACAAAGAACATTGCAGAGTAACAGTTTTCACCAGCTTTTCTTCCGCATTTGGCTGAAAATGTAGAGTAATTTTGTATCAGAAAAACTTTCTTTCATTTTCTATGTAGCAGTGCAATTATGCTAAACCTCTGCAATTGAAGTAGTCTGCAGCCTAACTTCCTAACCAAAGTAGGATGGTTACATAACTCAGGGAATTTGGCTACTTCTATACAACCAGCAGCTTTTTACATTCAGGCTGTTAAATAACGACAAATAGTTCTCAGAGTTAAGATAAACAGAATGAATTAAAGTTTACTTTAATTGTGCCAAAGATCAAACACATATCAGGTTAACAAAAATAAGAGCCATGTGCAACACTGAATAGCCACCCTCTACCTCCACAGCTATTGCAGAAAACCCTTCTGGAATTCCCCATCATTGCTCCTAAATGTCTGTTGTGTCTCCTATGCCTGTGTAAGAATTCTTGCACATCAGATGGCCAGTATGCACACCCTCAATGACAGAGTGACTGCTACCAAAAATTCGGTAAAATAAAAAACTCCTTAACACCAATGTAGCATTAAGAAGCTGGCATTCTTTATCCAGCCAGATGCACAAGGGGGTAGCTCCTCCTAAAATCACGCATGCTCAGTATAGGAAAGTTTCTGTTTATATACAGTATTTTGCATATACATTCATTGATTGTCCCAGAATAAATGTACACATGATAATCATTTCCACGCTATCATTAACATATTTTCCCTCTCCTTTACACATGTGTTCTTCTGTCCTGAGGATATCTCTGGTAGTCCATAGTGGTCAGGGATCCCAATGTTACAGCCGACATAGTTGAGCTGGCAGGGCACTGGGGCTGGCGAACTTCCAGTTCTCTTTCTTACACAATGAGCATTGAGCAGTTCTACAGGCCAGTGGTTTTAGGAGAACAAGGATTGTGTTAGCTCACCAGGTATAGACAATTTATCATCTGATAACATGTCAACATCAGTGGGCAAAGGAAAGGCTACAGATGGCATTTATCTTGGCTTCTGTAAAGCCTTAGACACAGTCCCCCACAACTAAATAAGCTTGAGAAGTGGACCCATGGGAATCTCAGGAGGTTTAACAAGACCAAGTGCAAGGTGCTGCACCCAGGTCAGGGAGACCCCTGGTACCAACACAGGCCAGAGGATGAACAGATGGAGAGCAGCCCTGCCCAGAACGACTCGGGGGGTGCTGGTGGAGGAGAGGCTGGACATGACCCAGCAACGAGCACTTGCAGCCCAGAAAGGCAGTTGTGTCCTTGGCTGCATCGAAAGCAGTATGGCCAGCAGGACCAGGGAGGGGATCCTGCCCCTCTGCTCTGCTCTGGAGAGACCCCACCTGCAGTGCTGCATCCAGCTCTGGGGTCCCAGCACAGGAAGGACATGGGCCTGCTGGAGAGAGTCCAGAGGAGGACCACGAAGCTGATTAGAGGGATAGAGCACCTTTCCGACAAAGAAAGGCTGAGAGAATTGGGACTTACAGCCTGGGGAAGAGAAGGCTTCAGGGTGACTTAACTGTGGCCTTTCAGTACCTGAAGGGAGCCTACAAAAAAGACAGAGAGCAACTCTCTACAAGAGCATGTAGCAAAAGGACAAGAGAGAATGGCTTCAAACAGAAGGAGAGTAGGTTTAGATTAGATATTAGAAAAATCCTTTACTGTGAGGATGGTGAGGCACTGGAACAGGTTGACCAGAAAAGCTATGGATGCCTCATTCCTGGCAGTCGGCTCACAGCCAAGGTGAACAGGGCCCTGAGCAATCTGGTCTAGTGGAAACTGTCCGTGTCCAGAGCAGGGGGTTGGAATTCAATGATCTTTGAAGCCTGTTCCAACCCTGGCTATCCCATAATTCTAGGATCTAATAACTGTATTGACATGGCATAGCTTGCATTCATCACACTGTGTCTGGCTCTTCTTCCATCTGAATTACATAATTTCAGGGACCTAGAAAACAAACCACAAAATCAGGAACTGTATTACTAGACTTAAAAATATAGAAATGAAGCTCACCTTCTAGATTCTGTCATAGAGTAGTTGACTGGAGAGGATGAACTCATGATGGCCAACAGGCAGTTTTTTAAGCCTATAAACTCTGGAGAATTAATTGTTGACTGTATGTACGCTTACTTGACAAGCTTCCAAGATTATTAAAATCTGTAACAGAGACAGGCGTTAGTTTATTTGGCAACGTACTGAAAGAATCATTCATTAATACTCACAAGCAGTTAGAAAACAGTGTCACTGTTTTTAGTGTCATGTGAACAACTACCAACTATAATTTTACAGTTTTAGTCAACTATGAGAATTGTACTTCTAGTCTCCTAAGGTTAAATACTGTAGAATAATATAAATATATATATAAACATAGCAGAAAACATCCTCTGCCAAGGTTTTCTGAATATCAATAAAAATATTTTGTTTGCATACATTCATCCTCTATCTCATAAGAATATTACAAACTCCATTTCTCTTCAAAATAATTCTATTGAAGATAAATGCATATACCATAGGTTTGCTGTCTGATAACAGCCTTTAACACAGCAAGTCCTCCAAGTGTTGCACAAACCTGGGATACTCTATTTGAACATATTTTTATTGTATTAGATAAATCAGTAATATTTAGGACTAGACAGGAGGAATACTAAGTCGAACTATAACTCCACTCACCTTTAGAAAAAAATCATTAATTTAGTGTTATAATAAAAAATAAATCAATATAGACAACATATTTATAACGTAGAGCTTAAAAAACCCCATTATTTACTCCAAGTTGAACAACAAACTCATCAATGACCTCTTTTCATTAATTAAAGCAAGTTAACATGAAACACAAGCTGTATTTAACAGCCAATATTAATGACCCATAAAGGTTTGTTTTTGAACATGATAGCAGATGGACATTCACATTAAAGTCCAAAACAGGAAATTACCCTGGACTCCATCTTTACCATCCCTGGCTTGCAGTCACATGTTCACAGAATCACAGAATATGCTGAGTTGGAAGGCACCCATTAGAATCATCAAGTACAACTCCTGGCCCAGCATAGGACACACCAAGAGACACACAATGTGCCCAAAAGCATTATCCAAATGGTTCTTAGACTCTGTCAGGCTTGGTGCTGTGACCACTTCCCTGGAGAGCCTGTTCCAGGGCCCAACCACCCTCTGGGGTAAGCATCTTTTCCTGACAACCAACCTAAACCTTCCCTGACACAGCTTCAGGCCATTCCCTCAAGTCCTGTCCCTCGTCATCAGAGATAAAGGATCAGTGCCTGCCCCTCCTTCCCTCTGTGAGGAAGTTGTAGACCACGATGAGGTCTTGTCTCAGTCTCCTCCAGGTTGAACAGATCAAGTGACCTCAGACATTCCTCATAAGGCTTTCACCTCCAGACATTTCACCAACCTTGTGGCCCTCCTTTTGCTCTCTAACACATTAATGTCTTTTTTATATGGTGGTGCACAATGGCAGCACTTGGGTGTAATATATGAATATAATGATGATTTTATTCATTGCAGTTGCTAATAACCTGCACTAGAAATATGGAGAAGAAAAAAAAGCATTTCTGCTCCAACCTATAATTTTAACAGAAAATGCAGAAAAAATAAACTTACTTCTAAAAACTCTGAGTTTGTGGTCCGGGGTTTTTT
Source organism: Oreocharis arfaki (assembly GCA_013398015.1). Taxonomy (NCBI): domain Eukaryota; kingdom Metazoa; phylum Chordata; class Aves; order Passeriformes; family Paramythiidae; genus Oreocharis; species Oreocharis arfaki. The sequence goes on from VZRR01012411.1 coordinate 48,522, forward strand.
GTTTGTTTGTTTTGTTTTTACATAAAATCAGTATATTCATATAGATTAGCTAGACGTATCCTTTGTGATTTTTAACATCTACCCATCGGAATTCACGCTGGTGTACGTGTTCATAAGACTCAAAACAGAAGAGTTACCAAGCAACAGCCACCCACACACCTAGAGAAAACAACACAGCTTTCTTTCCATCTCAAATGAGAAAACAGTTGAAAACCTCATTTTTTAAGTATATACTGTAGCATAATTTCTAGGCACATGTTAAGTTCCATTAAAGTATTGGTGACTTGCACACTGAAAACTTTTACTTCACATGAGAGAAGAAAAACTCAAAAGACTACTTGTAGTACTGTACATTATAAAGATTAATTGTTTGAATTTAAAAAAAAAATTAGGGATCCTGGTACGAAAACTATACCTTTATCAATTGTGCCAAATTTTCACATTAAGACATAGCTCTGAACACTAAGCAACTAGTTTTTCATACCATTTTTTTCTTAATCTTTATTGCCAAAAATGTATTTGGCTTCACAACAAAATCTCAACAGTAGAAAAAAAAAATTGTGCAACTAAAACTTTCTCAGAAGTCTCTATTTTCACCTCCAGAAGAATTGGCAATCACTATCCAACAAATAATAGCTGCAGCAGGAAAAAGATCTGTCTCAAAACATCAGCAAAATCTCCTCTGATATATCCACACCACTTTGAAGCTTTAGAACCCTCTGAAATTACTTTTAAGTATTTTAATTACTCAGGGGGTGGGGGCAGGTTTACCTAATGACTGCTTTCTGGGAATGCTAATGATTTTGAACATTTTTCTGTTAAGACACACATCCATAGTTTACTAGCATACAAATGGATACACTCCAAAAGCATGCTATTTCAATTAGGAAAAAAAATTCAAGGGGCATGGAGTGGCTCGTAAGAGCCCCACAACTAAACAAAACAGTTAAGAAGTTGTTGCTTGAGGAGGTAAAACATTCGATGGATGTTACCTACAAAACTTGCGTCATACTCTCCTCACGAACTTCTGAATATGCTTAACTAACTTTATGAAGGCCATTGATTTAGACTGGATATAGGGAAGAAATTCTTTATTGTGAGAGTGGTAAGGCACTGGAACAGATTGGCCCATCCCCGGAAATGTTGGAAACCAGGCTGGATGGAGCTCTGAGCAACCTGGTTTAGTGGGAGGTGTCCCTGCCCATGGCAAGGGAATGGAACTGGAGCATCGCTAAGGTCCCTTCCAGCAAATTAAATCTAACCAAGATGTACTAATTTAAAACACACAAAGCCAGGCGGAACTACCACATCTGCGCTGCAACCTATAAAAAGCTCACCAGCAATTGTTTCGGCTAACGAGCGGGTTTTCACCAACGCAGGCTGAAAAATTTTAAGCAAGCCAAAGACCAAAGCAGCAGCATCCCTTTGCTCCGCTGGCCCCGAGGTTGAGCGCACGCCGTGCCGGCGGCTTTGGCGCTTTACCTGGCAGGAAGGACCGAGGAAACAACGTCAGAACAGAGCTCCAGCAGCAGCAGCCCGAGGCCGCTCCGGACAGCCGAGTTAGCACGGCCGCCGGGAAGAGCCGGGAAGCTCCGCGCGGCTTCCCGCTCCCGCAGGGAACGACACGGCAGCGCGCCGGGGGGGAAGGAGGGGGGGTGTTCCAACGGCAACTTCCGGCAGCGGCCGGACGTCATCAGCCGGCGGGGCGGCAGCGCCGGCCCCGCCCACACGTCCCGCACGGGCTGCGCGCCGGCTGGCGGCCGCGCTCGCTGCCACAGGCGCGGGTCGGGGATTCTGAATTCCAGAAATGTAATATGCGTGTAGGAAATGAAAGTGACTGACTGACGTGAGAGCCAGATTGAGATGGGGATGTCCTGAAATTCGGGGCAGCACATCCTCCACTCAGATTATCAAGAGAAACAAACAGGTAAATGATTTTGAGAGAGCATGGGACAAAAATCACAGCAGGGTGGATGAGGGAGACTGGTAACAACGTTACCATTCCCCTTCTGATCGCCCCGCTGCACAAAGGGAAATGTTCTTCGAAACATCTCAACTGAGAGATTTCAAGACCCACATGTAAACATATATGATGTCGAACAACAACAGCATAAAAGACTGAGTGAATAAAATCCGCCCTACAATATCATAGGAAACTGGACAATAGCAGTAATATGTCAGTGACATATCTTTCAAGATAAAAACTGAAGTTTCAATTAAAAGAAAAAAAAATTAGCTCTGTAATATTTTCAGCCTCGATATAAAGACTCAAAACTTAATTTCTAGCTTCTGTCTTGATTTATATAATTGGCTTTTACCTATGGTTTTTCTGCTTCTCCATCATGCAGTTATTCTAAATGTCTTGTGCCAAATGAAATAAGTTCTTTGCCCAGGTTCACAAAAACAGATTTTCATCATGTTGCAGTTCTTTTAGAAACAGCATGGTTGAGGTTTATTTGATAAAAAATACAGAGTGAAGGGGACGTCCTCTCTGCTGTTGTCTGATGAGTAATCAAAAATTAATATGATGAAAAATGGCCTTGGCTAATGAAAAAATTTAAATTATGTGATAATATGAAAGGAAACAGAGACTTAACATCGTGTTTTAATGATCTGATAGGCTTTAGCAGTATAAAAACCTGGAAGATTCTGAACCAGTAATATTAGCTTATCTGCCAAAAATGTCCCACACATTGTTTTTTACATTGATTTACAAAAATTACGTTAGACACAATACTGTTGCTGCATGCATGTAGTTAAACAAATACCTTTCCTTCCTTCCATTCTGAAAAATACATCTCTTATACAGAACCATAGAATTATTTAGGTTGGAAAAGACCTCTAAGATCATTGAGTCCTACCATTAACCCAGCACTGCCACAGCCACCACTAAACATGTCCCTAAGTGCTGCATCTATATCTTTTAAATACCACCAGGGATGGGAACTTTTGCCCCAAGTGGTCATTCATTTTTACATAGGAAGGAAGTTTTTTATCTGTCTTAATGTATTGATGATTTTCTATTTTGTATGAGAAAGTTGGTGTCAGGGACATGAGCTTTGCCACCTCCAAGAAAATCAAACAAATTTGACATATTTAAGCTATCAGAAAATTGCAGTTTGTTCTTGCTAAAGATAGATGGTGTGAAGTTTTGCAGTTAACATTTATAAAGCAACATTTTGCATTTAAGGAGGAGAGAGCCTACAACAAATCACAACTTGCTCTGTGGCAACTGCAGTGGGTGTTCTGGGCCTGACTTGAGTTTCAGTATCAAAACTGAAACTGGTAAGATGATTCTTCTCACAAGGACTTCAAGTAGCACAGAGGGCAGCTGGCAGAAAACTGACCTGTAAAACTTATGCATCAGGCCACACACCAAGGATGAAAACTTGAGCACAAATGGCTAAGGGTCTGTCCCTGTGGACCAGTGTAAGGAGTAATTTTTTGTGCCATTACTCTTGCAACTTTCTGCTGGTTTGGGCACCCATTGTATGGCACAGACATAGTATAAAAATGACTTGCAGATGGTGGCCATCACGTAGGACTAAAGCCACAGAGAGCTGACAGGGAAGCTAATTTTTGATGCAGGACTAGAGTTAGATACGACAGGACAGGCAGGCTGTAAGAATGAAGGTAGTGGGTTTATAGCTGGTTTTGAGGTCTTCTCTTTGAAGAAAGGTATATGTCGGGAGGTTGGCAGTAGCTGATGCAAGGAGATCCGCTGACAGAAACAGGAGAGGAGGGCACAGTGGCTTGAAATGCTAGGTGAGGAGGAAGCTTAATACGGGTTGGTAAACAAGCCGGGAAAGAACACATATGGAGAGGACAAGGGGAGTAACAAAGTCTGAATTAGTAGCACTCCTAGTTGAAAAACAAAACCAACCAACCAAACCAAAGAAAACCTCTACCAAACCCAGGACTTAATGGCGACTAAGTAGAAGGTAAGGACTCTATAGTAGACTTAAGAAAATAAAACCGTGGGTTGTTGGATGCTGGGGGAAGTCAAGACATCAAGCAAGTGGCTGGGGAATACCCGGGCAGCTTTGGGGCCGGCAGCAATACGGGATGAGAAGCCCGGGAAGAGGACATCTCTCTAACAGAGCTCATGTGGCAAGAGACACACAAACGGTCCCGTGCGATAGTCGCACCCGCCGGTTTGCGAAGGAGGATGGCTATCAACAACCACACCAGCCGGCCAGGGGCTGGGCAGGGCCCATTCGCCCGGTTACGTAGCTGGCCTCGGCCCAGCTCCCGCCGCCGCGGCCGAAGGCGGCCCCACAGCCACGCCGCTGCGCCGGCTCCTCCTCCTCCTCCTCCTGCTCTTTTCTGCCTCCTCGTCCTCCTCCGCTCCCCCCAGCGGCGCCGCGGCCGCCCCGCCCCCACCGGAGGAGGAACGAACCACTTTTACGACTGCGGCGAGAGGGAGCGAACGAGGCTTTGCCCATTCCTTTCTCCAAGCCTGCTTCGGGTCCGGCGGGCTCTTTCCTCTCGTGGCTGCTCGCCTTCCCTCAGGCGTGGAGGCGGAAGCCGAGGTGTCTGTCTTAAGGCGGGGGGTGCCGAGTCCCCGCCGGCACTCCGAAGCTCCCCCGCCGCCCCGGTGCGGCGTGCCGAGTGGTTCCGGCCTGCTGGCGGGAGGAGGCGGCGCGGCCGTGTTTCCCGCGGCGGCGGTGGGTCGGGCGCAAGCTCGGTTGGTAGCGGGGACCTGCACTACCGCTGGTGAAGTGGCGGGCGGGCGGGCGAGCTGGCTGGCTGCGGGGAGAGAGGGAGAGGAAGGGGGGGTGAGGGGGAAGAGGGAGAGAGAGGGGGAAAAAAGGAATGGAGGGATGGATGGAGGAGAGGAGGGCGGGCGGAGTTTCTTTTCCGCGCGCCCCCTCTTTCCTCCCCCCCCCCCCACCCCCACCCCCCCCGGCCGCGGTTCCGCGTGGGT
>VZRR01012411.1:53595-131572 GCA_013398015.1 Oreocharis arfaki
TGCTCGCAGGCGGGAGCTGAGGCTGTGGAGTGCTCAGGGGGTCTCTCTGCAGGGGTGAAGGGCGGGCAAGGCGCAGCGCGCCCCAGCTAGGGGCCGCCCGCCCTTGCTGACGTGCCCTCTTGTCTTGCCCTTGTCTGCGCTCCCCCGCCCCGATGTGTTTATCCCTGCAGCGAGCGGCACCTCGTGTGGCTGGCAGTGCCTCGGTGGTTGCTGGAAGCGCAGAGCCCTTCCTTCCCCTCAGCCCGGCTCGCCTGGCGGCAGCAGGGCGTCACGTTTCTGAGAAAACATGAGCCGAGATTTCAAACCCGGAGACTTGATCTTCGCCAAGATGAAAGGTTACCCCCATTGGCCGGCCAGGGTAAGGCTCCCCCTCCTCCCCCTGCCTCGTTCTCTGTGGGGTGCGCTCACACGCTTGTGCTGAGCAGCGCCTCCAGCCTCGCCTCCTGTGAGGGAGAGCACGGCTGGGCTCCCGGGGGCAGAAGCGGCTTTGCAGTCACATTGCAGATCCGTAACAAGTAGCCCTCTGAAGTAGTTATTAGTTGTCCTAATTTGTGTAGCTCGGCTTTACGGAATGAAGACTGCTGTATGGTGGCGTGGCAGTGGAGCTGTGCAGGCTCCTGGAGCTGTACAAAAATAATGTCCACAAATAACTGCTCTTTTTTGGCAAAAGAAAAACACGAATTTATGGCAGGATTACTCCTAAGTGGGCTTTGTCTACTGTGCTTTCTGATAAATAGGCAAAGTGTTTGTGGTAACTTGTCCAGTCCCGTTTTTGTGTTATCTGTGCTCCCGTAGAAGAGTCATGCCAAGTTCTGGGAGTGCTGTAGGTCATTTGTTGGATGTGGGAATGGAGGTAAAAAGGTATTTAGCTAAGATACTGACTTAGGAATTGGGGTTTTTTTGAAGTTTATTACCGTTTTGGTAGTACTTCACATTTGGGCTTCTGCAAGTTATCTGGTGAGCATAAGGATTGGAAGTCTTGCTGTTGCTTTTGCTTGAGGACAGGCAGTATGTGGATAAAATTGAGTTGTGCCTCTTGCCTGTAACACGTTATAATCTCTCCTTTTAAAAAAAGTGGTCATGTGAAAAGTATCACTGTAAAGTGAAGGTGTTGTAATTTTCTATTGTTGATAATATTGGTTTTGATTCTGCTATATTTTTTCTTACATACTGTTAAAAAAGGGATCTCAGTACCTGCTTTACTTCTCTGTAGCTTTTTTTATTCCCATTTTAATGCTTAATTTTTACGTATTTTCCCCTAAACTGTTCTTGACTGTTACTTGATTTGAATTATAATAGTCTGTGTTTTTCTTAGGTGGATGAAGTTCCTGATGGGGCAGTAAAACCTCCTATGAATAAAATGCCTATTTTCTTTTTTGGCACCCATGAGACGTAAGTCCTTTATATTTCAGGGTTGTATCTTTTTCATTTTAAAATGCTGTGTCAAAAAATTATCTTCTGTGAATGTTTCATGCTATTGAACTTATTAGCGCATTTTACTAAATTGATCTCTTTTATCAAGATGCGCTTCTCCAACATTTGCTTAAGCTGTTCAAGTGAATGGTAGACCATGACCATAACCATGACATGTACATTTTGCTCATCAGAAGAAAAAATTGTACCCGCCGTGATATGGCTGATTGGTTTTTCTTTTTTCTGTAATGAGTTGTAATTATAGTCTTGTATATTCTCAAAATTCTCAGTGCTGTATTCTCAAAGGAAGTGAAATAGGCAAAATTTGAGAAACAGACAGATAATCATGTACTGGGGTTGTTTTTGTTGTTTGTTTTTTTGGTTTTTTCTGGGGAAGTTTTGGGTTGTGGGTGATGTTATTTTTATGAGATCTGGAGAGAGATGAGGAAGTGAAGTGAACTTCATACCTATCCATCTACAAAATACTGATCTTAGGGTACTTTGAAAAGTGTTTTGCAGTGATACAATATTTGCTTTGAGAGACTGTGTATCTTCCACTGATGAATTTACTAGAAAATATCCTGAGGTTTATGCAGTTCTGTCTTTTTGAAAATTAGTGTGTTACTTTATAGCATTACTAGTTGGGTTAGTGTAGCTTTAAGGCATCATCAGATTCAGTGCTCCATTTGTTGTTTGAGTTGTTAAAAGAAGCCCAAGCAATTAAAACCCAAATTGGTGTGCTTTTAATTCTTTTGGGGTTTTTAAATAAAATGTCAGATTGAAGTTGTATGCACAAGTTCTCCAATTCTCACATTTTGTGGAAAGACCTTGCTTTTTTTCATCTTCTTAAGTCTTATGAAGTTGCTTTAATCTGGTACTTTGCACCTGTCTTTTAGTAAGCCTTGCTAAGACAAGATACATTGCCCTGTTGGATAAAAGAGTAAGCATCCCCTACTCTTGGCATTACTTATTAGTACTTTTTTTTTTTAAAAAGCGATTTCTGTTGTGAAAAAGATTTCTATATGCTTTGCCCATGTATTTTTTTCTTTTTAGCTGATCTTATCTTTCAATAAATCTTTCAGTGACTGAATTTTTTTAGTTTGGTTGCGGTTTTTCTGTGTGTGTAATTTTGGGGATAAAGAGGGAGTTCCTAGAATTCGATTCAAAGTTGCAAGGTTTGTCTTGTCCATTGTTTTAATTATGATTTTAAATATGTTAGGTTACCTTTTTTTTTTTTTAATTTTTTTCACACAACTGAACTTTGGCAGCTGCAATGCAGTACTGCTTTGATTCTGCCATTGGTAAAGTGTGTGTCATTCTGGATTGCACTGGAGTTTTGTGCAGTTGTAAATAAGTTCAGGAATGCAGGTTGAATGTAAGGGAGATAGAAATAACTCCTTACCTAAAGCTTTAAAAATACCTGTGCAAGTTTTGAGAAGTTTTATGTCCTACTTCAGATATAGCTTGGGGCTCCTAAGAGATGTTTGGATTTGAAATGTTTGGTGATTGGGGGCTTTTTTATAGTTTGCATGAGTAATTTGAAATGTCTGTTCCTCATTCTAATGTAGTTACAAAATAAAGTTTTGCTGCAATCTGGTTTTTGCTAGGCTCTGCGTTCCAGGTTACTACATTTCAGAAATCCATAGAATACAAGAGAAACTTCTTGCCTCTATTTCACACACATTGCCGTGTACAGGGTGTTCCATGACCCAGCCGCCTCCTGGTGTTAGTTAAGCATGTTGCTTATCTTAAGCTCTGTAGCGTGGTAACAGGTGAAACTTTGCTAATTCGTGGTCTCACTTATTCCTTACAGCAGATACCTGTAACTAACAATAGGAAGGAACAGATCAGGTGACAAAGGAGGCTGATGTTCCATGGCATGTAATTTTCTTTAGGTGTTTAGTTGTAAACAGTGACTTCAGTGATCTGTCTGTAATCATGTAGAGTTAACAATTTCTTACACTTTTTTCATCGGAATTAAAATAAATTTGGTAAACTTGTTCAGTGCTGTGCTTCTCACAGTTAAGACTTACACATCTGTGTGAAATTAAACACTGTACCTTCAGCATTTTAGTAAGCTGTATATGTACAGTCTGTCTTTCTGTAAGTACTGGCAACTCTGAAAACCCACATAATCAGTTTATCATGCTAAAAAGTCCTGTGTAAAGGGTGGTGTTTTGAGGCTGTGTGGATGTTACAGCAGGAAAAAGGAACCATGGGGAAAAGGAAAGCAAGACTGGCTTGGGAATAATTCTTACTTGTCTTTTAGAAATAATATTCAGGTTATGAAATTACTGTAAATAAGTATTAACCTGTACTATGCAGTTTTTTGTTTTCTCTTAAGTTTTGTAAAAAAACCCAACTGAATGTGTTACTACGTGGGGAGAGTAATAAAATGAATGCAGGATTTATCCAAACTTTATTTGGATATGTTGTGGCAGTAGATCATATCAGTACAAATTTTGTTTGGTCACAGACAAACAGGTCACACTGAACTCTAGTTTCTGGATTTTATGTATTAGGGTAATCTCTTTTCATTCAGTTTTGCTTGTTCCTTTTTCTTTTTTGGTACATGGGGATTAAACTGCAGCAGCCTAATAAGCTTCATAACCTTTTCACAGTTCTCGGGTGTTTTTCAGTGCCTGACAATATGGGCCAAGGCTTAGAGACTCTGGAAAAATGCTTCCTTTCAGAGAATAGGGAAGAACACAGGCAATGTTTTTCCTGTTTTTGTCTCTCCCAGTTGCTCTGTCTCCCTCTCCATCTTTTTGGTTTGTGTAAATAAGCTTTGCCAGGTGCATGTTTCCTACACTGGCTGAATCCTCTCTGACTATCTCTTGCCAGGAGGTGGGTGATTTCCAGTCTAATCTGACAATGGCTTGCTTTATACTTGGTGCACACAGATGAGTGTTTACTGCTGGAGTCAAAGATGCTTAAGCTTTCCATGAGATGCTGTTTTTTCTTTTTTTTCCTCTTCTTTTAGTGGTGTGTAAGTCTGAAGTAGCTGCTTTTTTGTTAAGGATAATGAAGGAAATGGTGGAGTGGATCTTAGAAGTGTCTGTTTACCATGAGCTGGTACTTTAGAAAGCAAGTATGTGCAACTTTTCAGATAGTTGGATGTAATATATGTGCAATAACACAGAGTCATGTCTAGGCATGGATTGAAACTGAGACTGTACAACTAAAATGTGGTCTTTTTCTGTTAGGACCATATAGATTGGTACAGTGAAATCCTAACTTCGGAAGGCCGTGAAAGTAGAGCAGAAATGAAATAGTCTTTGATGTTCTTCAGCATAAACCATAATACTGCTTCTCAGTAACATGGTACCTCATTTTCCCAAGTCTTAACTTGGAGATGCTAGTAGCAAATATTGTGACTTTGTCATATGAGAAAAGCCTAATAGGTAAAAGCTTTAGTTTGACAGGTTACAGTAGGGATAGGAGTGGTTTTTGTTTGTCTGGAAAAGATACACAGGCAGCATCAAGACTGTTCGAAGGGTATCTTAAAAATAAAATAATTGTCCTATTTACTTCATCAAGAAAATGACTGGGAGAGAAGCTTAAAATAAAAAAGTCGTTATTGTTTAAATTTCATAAATCAAGTTGTGATGTCCTGTTGTCAGACGCTGAAAAACTACTGAATTAGTGCTGAATTAATTACATCTTTACATAGCATTCTTAAAAAGATGGGTGCAGTCAGTGTGTTTAGGTGGTGCTTTTACACATCCAGCACAATAAAAATATTGAAAAATGCTTTATTCTTAACGTTTAAGCATGATTTCCTTTTGTAAGGAAGCCATTGCTCTTTATGTTTGTTTGAAAGCTACTTAGTTTTTAATTCGTCCCATTCACAATAGCTGGTTGACTTGTTAGCTTCAATCTTAAGACGCAGCATCGAGCATTTCTTGCCAAGATATGCAATGCTCTGTGAAAGAGGGAAGTCTCTCTATGTGGTGGTAGAAATGGAAACCTTGGGCTGTTGCAGGCCAAAGTTTAGAAGACTAAGGACTCTGGCAGAATAGTTGTTACAGTAGTAGTGAATTTAGTCTTCAGTAACACATGGTGCTTACTTCTTTGAAAAGAGTAACCAATTAAAATGTGAATTTTGTTCTTTCTTTCCTTAAGGGCATTTTTGGGACCAAAGGACATATTCCCTTACTCAGAAAATAAAGATAAATATGGCAAACCAAATAAAAGAAAGGGTTTTAATGAAGGGTTGTGGGAAATTGACAATAATCCCAAAGTGAAATTCTCTCATCAGCAGGTAAGCTGTGCAGACTCTACAAGTCTTTGTTGCTTTGGGGGGAGGAGGGGAAAGGCAATAAGTGTTTTCCTGACACAGGGGAATGACTTATTGCTCCTATTTAACTGCAGGTTAGACAAAATTTCATATATTCTTCAAATTTTAGGTACAGTTTATTGTTGGTGTCTAGTATCGATAGCATAAAAAGAGATGGAGGTTGTTTAACTGGAGATACATACATACTTAAAATATATATATTCCTGAAATACTTACCTTTGTAACTGTGCGACTGTGCTTGAAAAGTGGTGGGTTTTTGGAGTCTGAGTCACTCTACCCTCCGTGTTCTAGAACCAAAACCTATGCCCAAAAGTATCTTGTAAGATTTCGGTACATGCTTTCTTAGTGTGCAGTATTTTTATTCTAGCAGTTGGAAGCAATGTGATGTTTGCCTTTTAGCCCTGTCACATGACTTGATTCAACTTTGGTCTATCAGTAGTTCCTCGTTTCTTGCCCTTTTTATAAGACTTTCAAGCTTAAACCAGAACTATGCAGTGCTACCCGTAAAAGGACCCAAATTTAATATGAAGACAAAGAAATTCTCTTGCTCATTTTGTCTTTGCTTGCTTTGGACATTCTGTAAGCTTTTGGTTTTGTTATGTATGCTGAATGTATACTGACCTTGGCTACATTGGGTCTTCTAGGCAATGCTGCAGTAATAATAAAAAGAATTGCTGTCTTCTGTTTTTATTTGCTACTCTTACACAACATGCAAGGTTGCCATTTCAGCACCAATTAATTCATAAGGTATCCCAAGTTACCGTGTTTCTAGTTTTAAAGAGAACATGGATAAAGATGTACAGAGTTTCTGAAGTATTGTCAGAAGGTGATGTATGACAGGTGTACGCTTTCTTCTTTGGGGTATGCAGAGATGCTGATCCTCATATCACATTGGGAAGGACTGTAGTAATAAGAAACAGATTCTTTCTGCTACTGTAAGATACAAATTGATACACCTTTTCACTGTCCTTATTGTGGCAATTGAAAAGAGATGCTCTGTGGATGGCTGAGGCAGTTATGAACTATAACTTGCATGTTACCAGTCATTTTAACTAGGTTAAAATCTAGGTATAAATAATCAACCGTAAAAAGTTTGTCTAATACTTTGTTTCACTGCAGAAATCAGTCACTTCAGTTAAGCAGGGCTTTCAATAGCATCTGAGACATTCCTAGATACATCTCCTATTGGAAAAAGGCAGCAAACATGTTGCCAAGAGATAGGTGCAGACCGTTTTCTTAGTACAGCAGCTTTTCTGCAAGATAGTCCTTTTACCTTTTGAGTTCCGTTTAGGTTCTTCAGCTTCAGCAGCAGCACTTTCCACACTGTCTTTCTTGGTCAGGTTCTGTCTAGAGCCATTGGGTTGTTCTTTGCAATTTTTTCCCAATTTCTTTACTGAAAGGAAAGAAAAAGCTTTTTGTTCCACAGGTCATGTTTAAAACCTGTTCCTCTAAGTGAGTGTTAAAATTAAGGAAGGAAGAAATTTTTCTTAGTAGGGGTGTTTTAACTGGAGTCCTGCATCCAGTTCTGGGCTACTCAATACAAATTGAGGAGCATGAACATACTGGACAGAGAGACCCATGAAGGGCCATGAACGTGAGGGACTGGAGCTTTTATGCTGTGAGGCAAGGCTCAGAGAGCTGGGGTTGCTCAGCCCTGGTGAACTTAATGGAATCTCCTCAGTTTGTACAAATATGTGAAGCAAGGGTGCAAAGAGACTGGTTCTGACCCTTTTGGGGGGTTTCCAGTGACAGGACCAGATGCAAAGAGCACAAACTGAAACACAGGAGGTTCTCTCTGATTATAATAGGAAGATTTTTTTTCTCTTGTGAGGGTCACAGAACACTGCTACGTGTTGCTCAGTGAGGCTGTGGAGTCTTCGTTCTTGGAGATACCTAGAAGTCATCTGGGCGTGGTCCTGGTCAGCCAGCTGTGGGTTTCTCTGCTTGAGCAGGAGGGTTGGATCAGTTTGAATTACAGAAAGAATGAAGTAATATGGTAGATTCATGCAAATTTTCTTCTGAATTTGCCCTTTAACTTTAGAAGGCTTTCCTTCTGATAGTCTTCTCCTTCTACCCTGTGCTAGGCATTATTAAAAGCAAGTTTTACTTGGAGCAAATCAAGCCTTTTAGCCAGCTTTTGTTTTTACCTATGGGTAGTCCTTGTTGGTGCTAATGGAGTACTTCTGCAAAAGGCTTTCTAGATGGGACATCTTATAAAATAAAATAGGACACAGTGAGTGTTACTTAACCTGAAATAAAGCTGCCAGTAAGGATCTACTTAGATTGATTGACCTGACATTTTCAGAGATGCTTGAAAGAAGCAATCGTACATCTTTCATGGGCTTTTTTTTCAAAGCACTTCCTTTTGAGTTTAGTTCCTGAAGTATGATGTCACTGTTATGCCAAAGATCATAGAGGAGATGGAGGAACTTCCCACTCTTCCAACAACAAAAAAACTGTAGTATGATAGTTGGTTTTTGGTTTGTTTTCAGTTTTTTTTGCTTGTGTGCTGACATGAGCCTTCTCTTTTCAGTACTTCACACAATAGCATACAATTCACGGTGCTGAGACTTCAGAGGCATCTTATTTCATATTGTTGTTAGTTCCCGTGGTTGCAGCTTTCCTGTTCACAAGGATGTTGCCATACTAGCCTCTTGTCAAAGCTGGGGAAACATGTGCATATACTTCCAGCCTCTAATAAGGGAAGGATGCTTTTATGCTTAGTGAGTCTCTGTGGCTGTCATTTAACAGCTAGGGTTTTTTTGAGGGGTAGGACTTTTGGATATTTTAGTCAGGGAAGGAGAGGATGTTTAAGTGTGTAATGTCCTGGTTTTCCTTGGGGTAGAGGTAATTTTCTTCTTAGTAGCTGGTGCAGTGCTATGTTTTGTATTTAGTATGAGAATCCTGTTGACAACACTGTTTTACTTTTTACTAAGTAATGTTTTCCTTGGTTTAGAGTAAACATTATTTAGCAACAACTGAAAAATCTGTGAGTTTTGAATATGATTCTCATACTAAATCCAAAACACAGCACTGTACGAACTATGAAGAAGAGAATTACCTCTGTCTCAGCTGAACCTGGGACTACAGGGGGGTTTATGGGGAAGCTGGTATTTGTTTTAGGGGTAGCAGAGTGCTTAAAATCAGTTTCTGAGGCTCCACCATCTTTGCCAAAAAGGAGTATGCTATAGGCAACAAAACATTCACATCAGGGAATTTGGTGCGGTTTAGTCAGTTGACAAATGCTTTTTGTGACTCCTGATAACAACAAACAAAGAGAAAAAGAGTTGGAGAAACATGCTTCCTTCCAGCCATCTCTGCTCTTGCTTTGCTGGTCCCCGGTGTCCTCTCTGCACGATACAGTGTGTCCCCAGGGTAAGACGGTGGTGTAGGAGAAAGTAGGGTGTGAAGTGGTTACTTTGTTTTTACTGTTCTTCTTTCAGCAGCAGTGGTGTGGGCTTCTCCATGGCCTGCAGCCCTTCCCTGACATGTACCTTCTTTCTGCCTTCTGCCAGTGCTTGATGTTAAGGGAACTTCCATGTCTGACCATCCAGGAGCCACTGTGACAGTCAAACTCGCCACCACCTGAGCTGGGGCTGAGGGCCTTTGCAGCAGACAGCTCCAGTGATCCCATTAGATGCCCTGCTGACTGCCTGCACACACGACACTCACATAGACAAGGTTTCCTTACTGGCTTGACCGTGAGTTTCCATTAGCAGTCTCAGACATCTGGATCCATAAAGTAGTTTAATCATGATGCAGCCACAGAATAACAGCTTGAGCTGGGTGCTTCCTGGGAGGGACCCTGGACAAAGGAAGCCCTGGGCGTTTATACCCTCGCAGTCCAAGGCTGGAAACTATTGGGTCTTCCAGTTGAGTCCTTGGCTCCTGCTATCTCTGAGTGTCCACTCACCTGGCTGACCACCATGCCCTTTTTATGCGAAGTTCAAGATCTCTTGCCTCTGGCTCCTGCCGCTCACAGCTCAATCTGCAATGACACAAGCTACCTTCACTAAATGTACTCCTCAACATGAGGTAACTCCTCTTGGCTTGGGCAATGTCTTGTGTGTCTCCTCTTTCAGTCCCTCCTTGAGTCTAACATCTCTTTTCCCTCAGAGCTCCTTGTGCCCTGTGCAGGCATCTTGTTCTGTGCATGACCATCCATCCCTCCCTCCTCTTTCCCCCTTCTCCCATTGCTATTTGGGTGAAGGCACCATCTGTTCCCAGATGAGGTGGGATGTTGAGGGTTCACCCCTTGCCAGGCACCTCCCCAAGACCAAATGTGATCAGCTCAGGGTGGTCATGGACTTGGTTTCACCCGTGTCACCGGTACCTGCCCACAGGCATGAGGATGAGTGTAGGCAGCAAGGGATCTTGGACGTGAAGGCGAGTAGTTGCTTATGAAAACCAAGAGGAAAGGTAACGTAGATACTGATGAGTAAATATGCCATTTTCCCAACAATATTTTGAAGTAGAATAATGTGTTATGGC
Organism: Oreocharis arfaki; assembly: GCA_013398015.1. Classification (NCBI taxonomy): domain Eukaryota; kingdom Metazoa; phylum Chordata; class Aves; order Passeriformes; family Paramythiidae; genus Oreocharis; species Oreocharis arfaki. The sequence goes on from VZRR01012411.1 coordinate 63,800, forward strand.
CTGCTAATACATTGCACTATTCAGTTCATAGGTGAATGGACACGTTTTTTTAGCTGCAGGCTTGGAGGTGAATATATCTTAAGATATTCCTTGATCTCTATGTTTTATCTACATACTATTCTTTGATTTAAAAGATTCTTAGAGCTAAGTGAGACACAGTTACTGAACAGTAGCAGAGAAGACAGTTTAGGAGTCAGAGCCTAAAAATTAAGGATGAGTAGGAAATTTTGTGTTTGGACATGCAGCAGGTATGGTCAGAGGGAAGTGGGTGAGTGCATGAAGGTGTATGCAAAATTGAGCTTTTACTCTGGATACATGATGATATTAAAGGGGCAGACTTGTCGGCTCCTTGTACAGAGGCATTCACTTGCAATTTTTTTCTTTTTTTTCCTTTTACTGGGCATTTGTCCTAGTCTGGGAGTGTGTCCTAGGCTGTCCACCACTCTGTCATAGAGGTGGGGAGGTTCAAATACACGAGGAGCAAGATTAAGAGACAAGGTCAAATGTTGGTGATCAAAATGGTAATTCACTTTTATTCGCTGTCAAAGAAGAGAGTGAGGAGGAAAATAGAAAAGTAGGGAAAAGTGAAGAATTACAGGAAGTGAGAAAGGTAGTCACCACCAAGAATCTGCAGCATCCCATGAAGATCCTTCTTTCCTCTGTTGGTGGGCAGAGCTGTGCTGGGACTTGCTGCCCTCTCGTTTCTGCCCTGGCTGAGCAGTGCTTTGAGGCACTGACTCAGCAGTTTCACTGTAGTGTGGGGGCTATGACATTCCCGGGATATACCTTGGTCCCGGATGGTGGTGCTGCTGTGGATGGCCGTGGCCCATTGTAGCACCGTATATTCAGCTGCGGAGAGTTCTGGCACCTGGGTGTTGTGGTTCGCACTGTCCGCAATTTAGGCTTGAGAAGCTGCAATCTGCATTTGCTTTGTAAATGCCACTGTTCCCTCCAGTGGACCCAAGCAGTGGCAAAATGGGTTGTTTGCTAGCAGTTCTCCACTGCATTTTTTATCTTAGTAAGGCCTTCAGAGAGCCGTATTTTCTGTTTCATTGCCAGGACTGGAATGTTTGGAGAGCAGTGTTGATGCTTTGCAGATGTTGCTTGTAACTGCTAGTAAGGGAGTAGGTTGGGCTTAAACCCAAACCCACTTCCTCAGTGGAGGGAATATGAGTCAGGGGAGTTCTGCCAGCTTTATTTGAAGGAGCTAGTACATAAGAAGGAGAAAGCCATACGCAATGTAATGGAAGAAAAAAGAGTAATTTAGGCTTTATCTCCTCTGTTTCTATGGTTTTAGTTTCTAATTCATTAATTACCTTACTGCAATCTTTTTTCTGCTTACATTTTCAGGAACAAGTAGTTGAATCACTTAGGATTGATAGTGTACTTAAAAATGCTCTTTTTATAGTAGCATCAGAAGTTTTACTTGACCAAAACCAATCTTTTTTATTTCTTATCTTTCAGTTATTAAGAGATGTTATATTATACGTAAGAAGACTTATATTGCAGTATTGGTAGTGTAAAAATGAGTTGTTACAGCATTAGAGTTTCAAAGTTTAATGATAAAGAAATCGCAAATTAAATTGAAAACAGTGGAAAATAATGAAATAAGATGAAATAGATGTATTTAATATTCTTGTCTTTCTGATAAGGGGTTCCTTGACATGATGCTTTCTTCAGTAATGTATTTGGGAGAATATGCCTCAGGTGAGGAGGGGATTTAGATCTCATTTTTGATGTTTTTTTTAATTGAAGCCCCATCCAGCCATTAACACTCCTATCAATGAAACTGTTGAAGAAAGCAGTCAGGAGCCTGCTGAGGGGAGTGAAGAAAAAGCAGGCGCCAAAAGAAAAAAGTGTTCTGTCCCAAAAGTAAGTGATTGAATTTCTGCTTTGTTCTGCCAGAAATATTTTCAAGTCAAAACTATATTGCCAGGTCTCTACTTAAATACTTTAAACTAACAGTGGTTTACTGTTGTAACCGCCTGTGTTTGCTTCTTTTGAGGTATACTTACAGTAATACTTTTGTCTGTTTTTCTTATATGGTGCTCTCTATGTTTTTTGAAAATTAATTTCTTTACCAGCCTGTATTTCTGTATCATAATACACTTAAACTAAATGCATACAGTACCTCCTAAGCAGGAGAAGTTGGAAACGATGACCAAGAATTAGCTATACTTTTCCCTTTCTGTTTTTGAAGACTTCTTCATATTGTAGACAAGTATGACTGTCATTTTCAATTATGATCATCATATTAAAAAGCAGAACAGAGCATTAAGGTCTGTCATGGGTGGAAGGGTTCTTAAGCGTGTTTGTCAGAACGGATTTACAAGAATTGGCTTGAATTAGACCATATCCTTAATGGGCTACTTAGGATATAGAGAATTTCATAGCTGTATCAATTCAGCTCTTGAGCCAGAAATCAGTTTACAGTAGTTTATACAGAGTTTAGCTTCTTTGCTTTGAAAATGTGTGCATACCTTAGAAACCTTCCAAAACAAGATTGTGTTTTCTTTAAACATATTGTATTCATCCTAAAAAAAAGTCATTTTTATATGAAACACATTTGTTTCAATTTGCTGGTGCACTATATAGTTTAAACCATAAGAGGTGAAGCTTCGTAGCTTACTGTACATTTAATGATTTAGTAGTACACTGCTTCTTCTCTTGACTGTTTTGTTCATATGGGGATATTTTTCATATGGCATGAAAGAGATATTGTGTGTTGTCAAGTCTTCTATTTTAAGAATAGAATTCTAAAATGACAAAAACTGTCATGCAGGTGGGAGTAATACATTTATGATATCTCATTTATTTGTAACTAATTTCTGGAAATTACTGCTCAACAGGATGGGCAGTGCCCTTAAATGAAATATCAGACTATTTTGAATAGACTTGCCTTTGTTCTTAACCTCTGTTTCCATTTTGATTATTTGCCAAGATTTAATGTAATTTCTCTGTAGGTGTTGCACTCTGTTCTTCAGTATTATTTCGCTACTGCAGCTGAAGAATTTGCAATGTTTCAAATACATAACATGTGTTCCTTATCTAGGACTAGTGTCCAGTAGCTGTAGTAGCTTGGTTAATTCAAGAGTAAAAAAGTCCTTTGATTGGAGGGAAAAAAAATTAGTCTACTGGTAGTATACTGATAGATGATGCTGAGAATTGTTTTGGTGAGTTGGAGCCTGCAGAGCAATTGATGGATTATTTCTCCTAACTTCTTACTGCCTAGAGTTCCTTATTTTAGTACTTGCATGTGTGGAATGTGAGGGTGATTTGGGTTCTATCCGCTATACCTTAGCAGTGCTTTGCAGCACATAATTTCCTGAAGATGTTACTAAACCAGTGCTGCTCTTCCCTATGCATGCTGCCTATAAAAGCATTTGTTCTGAGCATTTTCCTACTCTGAGAGGGAAACTTCTTTTAAACTGGGCTGATTGATTAATCAGTTTGCTTCACTCTGAATTTATGCCTCAAGCAGCATGTGCTAGTGGGGATGCCAATGACTTAAGCTTCATGTTTCTCATGAGAAGTGCTTTTAGGCTGTTCAGTACTGGCAGTGGAAAAGGAACAGGATGACATAAGAGCCATTTAAACATAAAGATGGAATGGAGTATCCTGACTGGGTCCTTTTGCATGGATTTGTCTAATTAATCATCTTACAGCAAGATACAGAGCAATTTTTTTTTTATATACTAAAGTAGAGCATTCTATTAGCTAGTCCTTGTACTCTAGTTTCCTGTGATTTTAGTGAACCAATAATTCTTTCTTGAAGTTGTATGCTGTAAAAAGACTCAGATGTTACAGGTCTACATGTAATTAGAAATACTATGTGATGGTTGCTGTGTTTTAAATTTTGAAAGTGTTGAAGTTTTGAAATCTAGCTACTTAAAAATGGAGTTTCAAGAAGCCAAGAGTATTCAAGTTGAGAGAACTGATAATCTTAAAAACATGCAGATACATAGGCTGCAAGGAAATATTGATTATTTTCAAGTAAATTATTACAAACTCTTGATTTTTTAAGTTCTAGCTGCTTTTGCAAAACCAAAACTAGTATTTTAAAGGTTTAAAAAAACCCAGCAAAACAGAAAAGTGCATGAATTACAGTCTCACAAATGATAAAACAACTTACTTGTGGTTTGTTTACTATTTGTCCTGGTTTTGGCTAGGATAGGGTTGGTTTTCTTCTTAGTAAGTGGTGCAGTGCTGTGTTCTGGATTTGGTGTGAGAATGATGTTGATAACACACGCGTCGTAGCTTTTGCCAAGTAGTGTTTACCTTAAACCAAGGACTTCTCAGTTTCCCGTGGTCAGTCAGTGAACAGGTGCAGAAGAACCTGTGAGGCTCCTTAACTGGCTGAAGGGTTATTCACCCAGAATCACAGAATGGGTCAGGCTGGAAGGACCACAGTGGGTTGTCTAGCTCAACTTTCTGCTCAGAGTCATCCCAGAGCACACTGCACAGGATTGTGTCCAGACAGTTCTTGAGTATCTCCAGTGAGGGAGGCTCTACAGCCTCTCTGGGCAACCTGTTCCAGTGCTCTGTCGCCTGCACAGTAAAGAAGTTCTTCCTCATGTTCAGGTGAAACTTGCTGTGTGTCAGTTTGTGCTCATTGACTCTTGTCCTGTTGCTTGGCACCACTGAGCAGAGCCTGGCTCCATCTTCTTGGCACTGTCTCTCTAGGCACTTCTGCATATTGATGGAGTCCCCTCTCAGTTTTCTCTTCTTGAGGCTGAGCAAGCCCTTGGCCCTGCCTCATAAGAGAGATGCTGCAGGAAGAAGTAGTTCAGCACAATTAGGCTTTCAGTGGGTACCTAAAAAGTGAGTGTACCTACAGATTTAAACTAACTAAAGAGCAGCCTGATGGTAGTTAGCATGTTGTGTTTTCACTGTAAAATACTTTCTAATGCATTTTTTTATCCTGTGTTGACTTACTTTGCAGTTGTCCCCTAAAGGGGATAATAACTTACCTACAGAAGCTGAAACAGAAGAAAAGGAGATGGATACTTCAAAGGAAGATGATCTGCCTTCTGACAAAACCATTAAAGAAGTATGTGAGAGCTTTTTTCTGCGTAACAGAGAACATCTTAATATTATGTTTATTGGTGTAAATCTGTTACTGAGTATTAAGACACTACGGTTATTACTACTGTGACAGTTTCAGGAGCTGTTTAATTACGTAAAACTTTGTGTGTTCACTCACATTTATACCTTCCACTGAAGCTCTCAGAAGCGGAAGTTTTCATCAGAAAGGAAACTTTTAGTCTGATTTGTCTGTCAATTAAAACAGGTAGAAGAGTGTGTTTTTGATCACTTACCACTCACTGTATTGCAAATGTACCTCTTTTAAAGACTAGATAAACAGTCCAGGCAGACTAAAACATCACTACCTACCATCTTTATTTAGAACAGAATATTATTTATTTATCTCTCAGGAAAAAGTCCTGAATACCAGATAATCACAGGATCATGGAATGGTCTGGTTTGGAACAGAACTTAAAAATTCCCGAGATCAAACCCACTTGTCATTGATGGGGACACCTTTTCCTAGACCAGGTTCAAAGTCTCATCCAGCTGTGCCTTGAACACTGCCAGGGATGGAGGAAACACAGCTTCTGTGGGCAACTTGTTCCAGTGCCTCACCACCCTCACATTAAAGACTTTCTTCCTGATGTCTAATAATTTTTGATTTTAATAATTTAAAATCAGGAAGTGTCCTTCATATACATTACAAGTTTCTTTTCTAAATTTTGTGCCAGAGGCTTCAGTTGTGTAAAAAAAACATAGACTAAATTAAATATATCTTTATTAAGACTCTTAGGACCATTTTTAATCTTCACAGGATATGGTGAAAACAAATGATACTTCTATTCCTAAAGTTGCTAGAAGAGGAAGAAAAAGAAAGGTAACAATATGTTTAATTACTTCACCTTACTGGAATTTTTTGGATGTGGTAATACTGGATGTTATTTCTTTTGATGATGGATGATGCATGAACTGAAGTGTTTGACACCTTTCTCCCCATTTTCAAGTGCCTGAAAGATTTGAAGGAATGAAAGTGTTTTACTAGTCTTAATTCTATTTTAGCTTAATGTGGAATATGGAGTCCCTACCTTTCCCAAATAATGCATTATGAATAAGAAAAAATAAGTCATAAATAGTTGCTAAACTTCTAATAAAATAGCCTGCTTTGAAGCTCTGAAAAATTTCTTTTAGTACCTTCATCACACTGAACTAACACCTGAAATACTCCGGTTTTTCACAGATTTGTGATTTTGTGGTCTCTACAACCTGGGAGAATACAGTTACTTTGACAGAGGCAGTTCCAGCTGCTTGCTCAGCATACCGCAAGCCATAGTGTTCTTGTGGTCACACAGCAAGCCAGATCAAGGCACTGACCCAACTAAAAACTGGAATTTAGTGGGGCAAATTTTAATTTTGTGTTTGAAACCACTTAGCTTCTAAATTTACAGTTGACAGCAGGGATGGGGGATGAGTATGAAGTATCTGTGACCTTAGTATGTTTGTCACAGAAGAGTAGCATGCAGTACCTGTGCTCTAGTTATCCTTTATCCAGGACACAAAGTTCTTGTCTATTTTCTCCAGTTGGGATTGGAGCGGGTGAAATTAGTAATACTTATGTTTAAGTAGTCACTAAGTTTAGAGACCTCCTGTGTGTACAAGCAATAGCATAATAACATTTCTAGAAGTTTAAAGGTGGTTTTTTGAGAAAGTAATTGAGATATTGGTGCCATGTGTTTTTTCACTTGTGAAATTCATTCTTTAAATTAGTCTGAAAAACAAGCTGAAGCTGAAGAAGCAGCAGCTGGGGCAGCAACAGCTACTGGGCCAGTGTCTCCAAAAGTAAGCCCCAAAAGAGGAAGACCAGCAGGTAACTTCAGAAGAATGATTTAATTTTTTTCATCACAGAAATGTTTTATTAGAATTATTTAGGGAGTTATGGGAGTTATCTCCTTCCCCTGAAGTACTATTTGGTATAGTACAAGAGTATATTTGGATGCTAAAGGCAGATTTTGCTAATAGATTGTATTGAGAAAACATCTCAAATTGATGAGTTCAGGACATGAATGGATTTAAATTGTTAGTATTAATGTTTAGTCTTTTAAACTAAAGACTGGTTGGTTTGGGGTGCAAGGTCACCTTCGAAAGGTGACCTTTCGAATAGGTCAATCTTCTTAGCAGAATACTGCTAAAGTGTAGATATACGATGAGAGCTGTCTGGCGGTTTTGCTCCATTAAGGTTTTTATTCACTAAAGGTCTATAGAATACTTTGATTGAGTTAGAAGATCCATAAAACACAAAGATGAGAATTGGGGGAACAAGGAGCCTGTAGGTGGAGTTCAGAGGACAAGAAAAACGAACTAAGAGCTGAAGAGACTTGTTTAAAAAGATGTTTAAGATAGTCTTGTGTTGATTCATAGGCAGATTAAAAGAAAATAAAACTGATATGTTTTAATGTTTTGTTAGAACCATTTGGTGATAATTCTGTAGTGCTTGTTTCTTTCAAATTAGCAGTGATCTATTGTCACTTTAGTGGTAAGCTTGCAGATACTTTTAATCACTAATTCCTGCTTTGGAAGACAGTTCTTGCAGCAGTTACGTATGTTGTGTGAGCACCTAGTTAGGGAAACAAATAATTTATAGTCCTCTGTATGTGCTGACAATATAAAAATAGTGGAACCACAATTAAATAGACTTAATTACTTTTGCTGTGGAGGCTGTAAGGAAATTAAGTATTAATTCATCCCCATCTGCCATTTCATTACATGCACTAAATGTGCATTTTTAATGTTTGTGGTTTTATCATTACCATTTTTTGCTATTTTTCACTAATTACTGTCAGTAAGAGCAGGAAAGGATCTATAAGAGGTGCTTTTGCCTCCTATATGAGAAACCTTTTTGGAAAATGTACTACGCAGCTTGCTCTGTTGTTGATACGATCTTGGAAGTGCTCTGTGCTAAAACCAATAATCGTTTAAACACTGAGTATTAGGTTTCCTGACCACATAGTCACTGTGGTACTGGACAAGCATTTGAGGTACATAAGTGCCAAGAGGGCAGATTGTTTGTCTTACTCCTAACACTATGGCAGATCTGAGGAAATGAAGAGGTTTGATCTGCACTGTAGTGTGGCGTTAGATCTTCTTGACGGTAGTTTGTTAGCCTGAAAAATGATGGAAGCCTCAAGAGATGAGTAAAACTAGTAGACAAACTGTATAAATGTAGGCATAAGTGACTGCTTTTCATTCTCTAACTTCAGGTTTCTCATTATCTACTTTAAAACTCATGTTAGTTACGCAGCATGTGAGACAAATCACAACTGCATAGATTGCAAAAAGCACAAGAATTAGTAGTCATAGCCTGTGGCTATAAAGCATCAAATTTTTAATTCACCCGTCAGCTAAAAAAACTGCCAAAACTTTAACTTTTCAGAGATGTTGATTAAGTTTGGTACTCAATTAACACTTGAATTCTATACAGTAACAAAGTTGGGGTTTATATTTTGATTTAAGTGTAGCTTATGTCTGTTGAAAGTAAGAGTAAGTATCTTTCCACATAGACAAGGAACAGATGGTGGCTGTGGACTAACCTGTTGTTTCTGTATAACTACTAGCTTCTGAAGTAAAAGTTCCAAAACCAAGAGGGAGACCCAAGTTGGTGAAACCATCGTGTCTTTCGGAGGGTGACTTGTGAGTTTCTTCTTAATATGGAACTTACTCATTGTCAACTGTGTTGCTCCTTATGTTAAGACTTCAAAACTACTACTCCTGACAGATTTTTGCCTCTTTAGTGTTCAGTATAAGTTACTGTTTGTGTAGATGTTCTTATAATACAGAGTAATTCAAGGAAGGACACTTCTGAAACAGGAAAGAGATCTTAATCTTCCTAACTTGTCAAATCTCTACAAAATTCCTTATATGATAGTATGCTGAGTGAAGAAGAAAGAAATTTATTAAGAGAAAATACAACATCGCACAAAAATAAAACAGTGATTTTCTTTTCTTGCATTTTTGCTTCAGAAATCTTTTCTGATGTAATTGCAACACTGTTAGTTACCTGAATTTTGGTTTTGCCATCTTGTTATGTCAAGTGTAGTGCTTCTAGTAACTGAAAGAAAAGTTGAAATAGGTTTAATATTTCTGTAAATTGGCAGGATGCATAGTTTTGGAATATGAAGAACTTGAATGAGTATACTTTATAAACCTAGGTTACAATGTATGCATTCTGGGTCCTATAGTCCCATCCACATGTGGAGAATCCACTGAGCATGGACTTTTTGGGTTAGGATCTATGCACTTATAATAATGTTAGCTTTATTAGGCCCTCCATACTGGTATTTATTTGCTGGGTTCCTCCCCTTCCCTCTCCTCTTCCCCCCGCACTCCCCCCGCCATGTAGTGGATTTTAATTTTAGAGAAGGAATATTTTTGAAGAGTCATTAAGTGAACTGAAAGTGAATTAACTTCATCGTTTTTACTATTCTGTGGTTAAAAAGACCCAGCCTCTTCTTGAGTTAGAATGTTGGGGTTTTTTGTGTTACTCTAGATAATGGATGTGATGCCTAAATACTCTTTTTGTTCTAGTGTTAATGAGGAGGAGAAGGCAAAGAAAAAAGGACCAGAAGAAAAGCCCAAAAAGCAAGGGAAAAAAGATGAGGAAAGTCAGAAGGAAGAGGAGAAATCAAAGAAGGAATTTGATAAAAAGGAAGGAAAGAAAGAGGCTGAACCAAAAAGGAAAAATGTTGCAAAAGTGGGTTCTGCATCAGCTTCTGATTCTGAAGATGAAGGAGAAGAACAAGAAGGGGACAAGGTATAATTTTGCTTTCATGATAAATTTATTACAGAGGAAAGTAGTATCACTGGAGATCTTTCTTCAAGTTAATGCTAGATCTTAATGAAGGTAGGAGTTCTGTGTGTGGCTGGCGTACAGATATATAGAATGAAAGTTTCAGAACTATATTTGTCTCAATTCTTTCAGGAACTTTTAATATTTTCTACGAAAAGCGTCTTTTCTAAGACACTTCTCTTTTTAACAAAAGATTTAAATGTCAAGAGGCTTTCTTTTTCTTTTTTTTTTAAATCTATGTTCCTTGGAAGACAGATGTTGTTTTCCTTGGGTGCATCTGGGGAACATGTGGCTTCAAATCACGTTTTTGAAAGGTACAGAACTCTCTCTAACCAACAGTTTGTAATGTCTTCATTTTTCTGGTGCTTAGTATTGCCCTCCAATGAAAAGCGAAAAAGGAGAAAAGACTAATGAAATTGTGTTTAGTTTCAGGGAAAGCCAGTTTTTGTCAGGTTGCTCCATGGAGTAGAGTTGTTTCAAAGATACTTAGTGTGAGTAGTTTCATCTGTTTACCGAAACAATAATTTAATAATCCTCCTTTTCTCTTTCCAATCATAAAATGCCAAATGAAAACAGAAGAAAAAAGGGGGAAGAAGCTTTCCGGCAGCTCACAGAAGAAACATTGTAAGAAGCCAACATGACAGAGAAGTAACAGAAAGAAAGCGTAAGCAAGAGGAGCAGACAGAATCTGAATCGTGAGTATATTTTAACATGTGATGCCTGCAAGTTGTAGGAATATGTTGAACCTAACAGGAGGTGAAACTTCTGAAAAACTTCCTCACTGGTTTGCACTGTGTTCTACTATTCTCTCCCCCTGCCCTTTTTGGTTTTCTATCTTAACTTCTTTTTGAGGGGACAGTAAAAAGTTCCTCAAACCAAAATGTTCTGTTGTGGGAGAATGTGAAGAATGGAACATAGAAATTAAGTGATATAAGTCTTTCAGTGATGTAGAATCTCAGAGGACAACTGGTGGGTTCTTTTTAGAACTAACTTAGAAATATCCATTTGAAAAGGTATCAGTGTGAAATGCTGTTCAGGATAGCCATGTATTTTTCTTACAATTTTTAGATTAAATTGGTAGGACTTATTAATCCTATTAATCCATGGTATATGGATTTTTGATGAGGTGCAGAATGCATAGGTTATCAGGAAAACGTTTCCTTCTCTGTCTGACAGCTGGAGCACATGCTGTCAGGCAGAACAAGGAAAAAATACTCTAGCATTGCAAAGCCAGTTGACTGATAAAAGAACAGACTGCATTTGGAAGATTACTTATCACGAATCAAGCATAAGAATAGAGAGAAGCTCCTGCCAGGAACTTGAAAGGTAGGACAATAGGAAGAAATCTGACTCATTCGCCAGAGCTACTGGGCAAATGAGTGAAGAAGCTGCACCACAGGAGCTTGATGTTCTCATCGCCCCTATTGGTGGGAGGGCAGAAGGGAGAACAAGGTAAAAATATGGAGGAAAGGGAGAGAATAGAGGTCCCCTTTACTTGTAACAAAAAAATCCTATCTTTTTCACATTCATCAACAAAAATCTAGTTTGTTTGGGTACTTTTTTTCTCGTGTTCCAGCCCTTTTTCCTCTTCTTCCCATCTGTGGATACGTAACATAAATACTCTACTTACGTGTAGCAAACCTAAGCATTTCCGTTTTCAGAGATCCTAAATTACCTTAGCATCTTACCAGCTTTTAAAATATCACTATTTAACACGTGCTGATTTGATTTTGGGAATCAAACTCTCATATATCGATTTAGTTATAACAACCAAATTTCTACTTTTAAATATCTGTTGTATTTTATGCATCGGAGTGTAGATAGCATTTTGTTTCAGTAAGATAAAGGAGAAGTCATTAGTGAATGCATAATGAATTTAATTGTAGTTGATGACTAATACCACAAAACTCAATATTGATAAAAAGTAAGCTAGTATAGGCTGATATGTGTTTTGATTGTTTTCCTCATCAGCATAGTTTCCATTTTCTGGTAGCTACTTCGTTAGCATTTTTTTAGTTAAGGTGCTTTATACACCATTCTGTACATAGACAAAGTTTATCTGTACTGTTGAGATTGTTCTGCCAGTTGAAGCAGACAAGTTTTGTGTTCTTCATGAAAGAAATATGGAAGATTATAAGACATGAAGGCCTACATGTTTTATGTATCCATATTAGTATGACAGGAAGAAAACTAGTCACAGGACATTTAGTGATGATACCCTGAAATATGCACATTTTGAAAGGAGGCTTTTAAGTCCCTCAGACGAAACTGAGGAATTGCTAAACAGAACTTCATTATATTCTCTGAATAAAGAGTTCAAAAACTTGTCTCAAAGATTTCTGCCTGTCTTCATCCTGTAACTGAAATGGAGACATTTTTTTTTTTGTTTTTCTGGAGTCCTAGCTTTATTTTCAGTGATACAATTGGAAAAAGATCCAGGAGGTTTCACTGCACTTGTAATAAATTTTTTTTTCTTTATTACTACTTCCTTCAAGAACTTTTAAATTATTACTGATACGTTTGTGGTCAGTTGTAAGATATGTATACTGTTACAATTAATTATTTGAGAAAATAGTCATACAGGAACTGATTATGATTAATTGATCTCTCCATAAATTCCCTGTGGTAATGGTAAATAATTTTACTCCTTTTTTCATTATAATTATGAAATATTTTTAAAATAAAATTAAATATTAAAAACCATAAAAATATTTTCCTTCTCCGTAAGTTGGTTCTGTATAATGCCATTTTACCAGTTAATCTGTGCAACAAAAACTGTAATACAGTTTGGAAATTATTTGTTTGTAAAATCTTGCATTTGCAGCTTCTAGAAAAATACGGATGTGAGTAGGGGGGATTTATCAGCAGTATCTTAGCTAATTAATTTTTGTTTGATTGTTCATCCTTGAAAACCAGGGTTTGGCTCTTTGTGGTTTTTGCATGCTAATGTTTTCCGGAGATAATACCTCAAAATGTTGAATCTCATCAAAAAACCGGGGGGAGGAAAGCAGGCTTTACAACATTGTAAAAACATTTCAACATTTTTGATAGGCAGAGTAAAGAAGAAGGCAAGAAAGCAGAAGTTAAGAAGATTGAGAAGAAGAGAGGTTAGTTTAAAGAATCTATACAGTACTTCTTGGTCATTTAATATTTTGAACGGAATTTCTTCCTGGATAAGATAATGTGCTGCTAAGGGTGGCTGTGTGGTCTCAGTCTGAGATGTTTGATCCATGATGCTTCTTTCAGGTCTGTCAAACTGCATTTTTGTCCTTCTATGTTCTTTCTTCAGTGCAGTGCAGTAGAACAGGTCTTTGCTATTCTGACGTGACTGTCCTATGGACTTTTAAAGGACTCAATCTCTTCAGCTCATGAACACGAGAGAACAGCTTTTATTCTTCAATGTAAATCACTTCAGTTATTCCTGTCGTTTTTTCCTTTCTATCTTTTCATAACACAGTACTCTGAGGGACCTCTTGAAACTATTTAGATACTACCTCTCACTAAGTAGGAGGCTTAGATTCAGGTTATTATGGTCTTGTCTTCTAACCCATGCCTGCAGACTGACCTTCATAGGGATAAGTAATTCCTTTTTCAGTCCTCCCATCTTTGAGGGCAATCCAAACCACTGGCTGTAATTTGTAGTATAGTACAGATCCGGTGGCATGGACTCCAACTAACCCAATATTGCAGCAAGAGGGGAAATAAAAACTATACAAACCCATCCAAGATGGGTTTGACTTAAAGGAAACTGTTTGCTGGCATTATTGTTCAGAATAGCAAATCAGAACAGGCATTCAGTATGTGAGTTAGGGAGTGCCATGTTCATTCATCTTTCATGCTTCTGAGACCTACATACTGGGAACATTTTATTTGGATGGATTTGGACTGTAAATTGAACCATGACCAGTTTACTGAAAACAAATCATTCATATCCAGATGTCCTGTCATTGAAGGTCTTCCCTCTTTGTAACTCTTAATATTTATTATAAGTTCTTGTTAAGATGGCCTACAATTAAAAGGTGACAGCTGTGTTTTGGAATAGAAAATTCTTTTCACTTGTAACTCCTGAGGAGAAAACTGTGTGGGTTGCCAATAATGTTCAGTTTTAAAAAGCTTTGTACTTTATTTCTGATTGTAAGCCCTGTGGCATATTTATGTGTGCACCTGCCTGTAGGATGCCTGCCTATTTTCTTCTACATTCTGCATGAGGTTCATACTTGTGGAATCATTTCTGCAGAAGCAAACCTAACATGATTAACAAATATTCATGAGTACTATTTTTAACCTTTAGAAACTTCAGTGGATTCTAGGCTTCAAAGGATACATGCAGAAATAAAGAATTCCCTGAAAATTGATAATCTTGTAAGTACATACTTTTTAAAAACTAATTCATGTGTCAAATTCCAGTAGGAAATACTTGGCATGTGTTCTTGTTTTCAATTAATACTATGAAAATGAAAGGAATTTTTTCCATATGAAGGATAACTGTTGCTGAAATGTGGTTACTGTGGGCAGTAAAAGATGAGCATCAGCAAATGAAATCTGTTTTGTTTAAAAATGCTACATAATAAATTATTTACCAGAAACATTCAGATGGAATTACGTCAAATAGAAGATCTGGTGCCATATCAGCTTGCTGAGCCATGTGGAAACACCAGGACATTGGATGCAGTAGTGGTTGACTTCCTGATGCAAGTGATTAAGGCTCCAGTCTACTGACTCCACTGACTCTCGAGGGAAATCTGCTGCTTGTCAGGGATTTGGATTTGGAATGTTATTGACAGATGTTTGAGGCTTTCTGGCCATAATTTGTTTGCTGCTGCAGGTTTTCTCTGTTGGGCACCAATGATACAGTCAGGGGACACTTGGAAAGTACCAGGCATGACTGACTGGCTCCGAGGGTAGTTGTAAAGGTATGGGGACCCAGGTGGTGATCCCTTTATTGAGGAAGAGACTTGCAAAGGAATGGATAGATGTGGTAGGATGTGGCAGGATTGACCCAAAAGTAGTGCTGCCAAGGGGCTGGCCAACCTAGTTAAAGAGCATCAAACTGGCAATGGTAGCAGAAGAGGAATGGTGGAGCAGGATGGCCGTGCGATGTAAACAAGACGTCAGCAGGGTAATGTAAACTGACCTTGTAATCAATAGAACTCCTTTGCAGAACAGGACTGAAGTGGCATGACCACAAGCATCAGCACATTGAACGAGGAACTGCTGGCAGCCCAGCGTAATGAGGAAAACTCTCATAACCTTTCTGGAACATCAGCACAACTGTGTTTCTCTTAGGGATGGCTGTACGCTAATACATATGGTGTGAGGAGCAACCATGGGGAGCTGCACATCTGTCTGCAGTTGCAGGGCTGTGGTTTCATTGGTATCAGAGATTTGATGAGAAGTGAGGTGAGCGTTGCCTCATATGTTTACAGGCTCTATAGGAAAGATGGGTGCTGGGAAGACAAGATGAAGGATAATTCTATGTGAGAGACCAGTTTAAATGTGTGGAGCTTTGCACTGGGACAGCTGATAAGCCAACTGGGAGCTTATGGGTCAAGATTAGTGGGCTAACCAAGATGAGTGACATCCTGAGAATGTCTACTGCAGATCACCTGATCAGGGAGAATTAAAGAATGAAGTCATCTTAAGTCAATTGGGAGACACCTCTGGTTCTAACTGGAAGCTTAAAACATCCTGGTATCTGCTGAAGGACATGAGGATTACACAGCAATGCAGGAAGCTTCTGGAGTGTGATAATTGCCTAACACAGGTGACGAAGGGGCTGATAAGGCAAGACACCCTGTTAGACCTGATTCCTCTAGACAGTGAAGATCTGGTCAGGTATATATGAAGGTCAGGGGCAACCTTGGCTGCAGTGACTGTGATAGTAGAGTTCAGGGAGAAGGGAGCAGGGTGAAAAGGATCACAGCCCTGTGATCAGGAGAGCAGACTTTGACGTCTACAGGGATGTGCTTGGAAGAATCTCTTGAGAGATTGTGCTGGAGGGAAGACAGGACAGGGAGATCTGGCTCACTTTTAGGGATTATCTCCTTCTCAAGGTTGATTCATCTTGAAAGTCTAGGAACACGTTGTCCTGCTGTTGAATGGGATAGGTGCTCTGGTAAAAAGGAGATGGCTAAGGTAACATGTCATCTTGACCTCAATTTGCTTGTACAGTTCTCTTCAGGAATTCTAGGTCCCTGAAACCATGGGAAGATTAAAACAAGAAAACCTCAATCCTCAGAGGACAAAGATCAAGTTAGAGAACATTTCGACAGAGACCTGATACAGAATAAACAGAACAGTGCTGGGGGAGCTGGATGATGTCATTGTCCATCCACTCCATTTCGTTTTTGAAAAGTCATAGTGATGAGGGGGTGGTTCCTGAGGATGGGAAGAAAGCAAATGTCACCCTCATCTTGTAGAAGGAGGATCTAGGTTATTGCAGGACAGTCAGTCACACCAATCTCTTGAAATGTGACACAACAGATCCTCCAGGAAATTGTTTCCAATGGTACGAAGTACAGTAAGAGCTCTGAGAGTCGTCAGCATGGGTTAATGAAGATTAAATTATGCTTGACTAAAATTATATCCTTTTTTGAGATGACCAGCTTGGTGGATGAAGGAGTGGATGTTGTTAAGATTAAAAACTTAAGAGATTAAAAACTTAAAAACTTAAGACAGCTTTTGAAACTGTCTCTCAGGACAGCTTCAGAGACAAACTGATGACATCTGGACTAAAAAAGTGGATAGAAAGGTGGACTGATAACTGGTTGAACAACAGGGCATAAAAAACTAATTGGTGGCAGAGTCCAGCTACGGGCCAGTCACTAGTAGTCAATACTATTAAAACATCTCATCAATGACTGGTATGATGATACAAACCACACCTGTAGCAAGTTTGCACATGATACAAAACAAAATTGAAGGTTTGATGGGAGTGTTGCCATCCAGAGAGACTTGAACAGGCTGGAGAAGTGGGTTAACAGGAACTTCATCAACTTCAATTCCAGTTCTGCATGGAGCAATAAGCCCATGCCTCCAGCATGGGCTGGGGACTTAGTGGCTGAAAAGCAGCCTGTCAGAAAATGACCTGTGGGTTTTGAATGCCAAGCTTAGCATGAAGCCACCAATACACTTTTGCAGCTAAAGTGGCCAATAGCTTTGTGGGCTGCATTAGAGAGAGATGCCAGAACATGGAAGGAATGTGGTGGTCACCCTCTGCTTGGGCGCTGATGAGACGCTGCACTGTATTTTGGGCTCCCTAGAATAACAGAGATACAGACCTACTGTAGGGTGCCAAATAAAGGGCCACAAAAATGGATTAAGGGCTTGGAGCATGTGTTGAAAAAGGGGAGGCCAAGTAAGCTGTGAGTGTTCAGTCTGGAGAAAATACGAAGATAAGAAAATAAGTGTGAGTGAACAAGTATGGCAGCATGAGGAGCAGCAAGCTGTTTCAGCTAGGGAAACAGATAGTTGTTCTGGGTGTTGGAGGCAAGGCTCTGGTAGTGAGGGTGGGGGACTGCCTTGTGCTAGATGTCATCAATTCCAGCCTGCTCCAGTGGATGAACCACTGCAGGGCATGGCTAAGCCATTCAGCCAGGATGGTGGTGCATCTGTGAAAACTTCCTTAAAAAGAGGGCAAAGCACACTGAGGACGTGGGGAATTTACAAGGACAGTTCTCTATATTAACTACAGTCCACTTAAGATGCTTTTCTGCCTTCTAAGTGGTTAATCACTTGTGAAAAATTGTGCATGGTAAAGCCTGACTATGGTGAACAGCTTCAAGCATAGAAGTACTAGAATCATGAAAGCAGCATAAAGCTTGAGTTGGTATGTTGAAAGCATAAAATTCTTGTTAAGAATTACTAGTTAGTCAAATATCATCTGCCTTTTATGGACGTAGCTAAGAGACAACTGGTGTTAAAGTTTTGTTGGCAAGTTTGACTATATAAATTGCTTAAAAATTAAGTACATAGTCAAATGAAGGCTATTATAGGAAGGTGTCACCGAGCACAGAAGTTAGATTAGTATGGCTAAATAAAGATTACTAATATGTAAGTTAGGTCTTCAGACTAATTTCTTGTTTATATACAGGATGTGAACAGGTGTATTGATGCTCTTGATGAGCTTGCATCCCTTCAAGTCACAATGCAACAAGCTCAGAAACATACAGAGATGATTTTAACTCTCAAGAAGGTGAGATTTTCAATGTTAGTTAAAGTATATGTTTTCTTAAATTGATACTAGTTTTGTTTACTACTGAAGTACGCTGTCCAGTCTGGATCCGTACAGATCAAGAATGATGCAGACAGACTGGAAGGGGCCCAGAGGAGAGCCGTCAAAAAGATCAAAGGGCTGGAGAACCTGCCCTGTAAGCAAAGACTAAGGGGTTTAGTTCCTTCCTCCATGGAAAAGTCATCACATTATTCCAGCAGTTAAAAGGGCTGCTGCAGAGAGTGCAGGCTTTGTCTTCATCAGGAGACATATGGGGAAGATGAGGGGCAATGGGTACAAGTGGCACTGGGAAAGGTTTTATTTTGATACTAAAAAACTTTTTTTTTTTTACAGTAAGAACAATTTTTTTACTGTAACAATCCCCTCAGGGATGTGGTGGAGTTCGTGTCACTAGAGGTTTTCAAGATGTGATGGGATCAAGGGTGCTTGATAATGTGACCCAGTCTCCCTTTCCCATGAAGGCTAGGACCAGAAGATCTTTTGAGGTCTCTCCCAACCTGGCAGTTCTGTGTTTCTGTGACACTTCAAGTGCAAAAGTTTATGATCTCATTGTAGGTTAAATGAAGAATTTAATCTAGCACATAATAACATTACACAGATATTTAAGGACTTAAGTGGGGCTTGTTTTATTACTTTGATTTCAGATACGGAAGTTTAAAATTAACCAAGTTATCATGGACAAATCTACAATGCTCTATAACAAGTTCAAGACCATGTTTCTGGTTGGGGAAGGAGATTCTGTTCTTTCCCAGGTACTAAATAAATCACTTGCTGAGCAAAAGCAGCATGAAGAAGCTAGTAAAACCAAAGAGCAGGGGAAGAAAGGAGCAAACAAAAAAATGGAAAAGGAAAAGGACCAAACAGGTAAGTCACTGTGGCTTTACTTTCTTGTCACGTAAAAGAAACAGTCTCCATTAATTTCTGAGCCAGCTTCAAAACATCCTTGATGTAGGAGTTTTACCAATCTATAAAAACCTTTTCATCTCTGAAGTTGTCAAGGACAGTACTGCCATGACTAACTTTCAAATTCAATGTAACATTTCCCGGCTGTTTATCTCAACTGGCTAAAGGAAGGGGCTTTTGCAAAAATTAAGTTTTGCAAATTTTACTTCTGTAAATTATCTAACTTAATAATGTTACGGAATTTTAAAAAACCAAAACCATTAAATGTGAGGTAGAATGACATACTACCATTGTTGCACTTTAACCTGAGCCAGCAGCCAAGCCCCTCACAGCTGCTTGCTCAGTCCTCCACTAGCAGGATCAAGGAGAGAATCAGAAGCGAAAAAGGAAGAAAACTCATAGGTCGAGATGAAGACAGTTTAATGGGGAAAGCAAAAGCTGTGCACATGAAAGCAAACCAAGGAATAAATCACTGCTTCCCATGGGCAGGCCAGTGTTCAACCATCCCCAGGACAGCAGGGCTCCCTCACATGTAACGGAGACAAATGCAATCACTCAAACATATTCCCCCATCCTTCTTCCCCCCTTCTTCACATACTGAGCATGATGCTGTGGTGTTTGGAATATCCCCATGGTCAGCTCGGGTCACCTGTCCTGGCTGTGTCCCTTCCCAACCTCCCATGCACCCCCAGTTTCCTCCCCAGAGTGGAATACAAAAAGCAGAAAAGGCCTTGGCTGTGTGTAAGCTCCTCTCAGTAGTAATAAAACCATCTCTGTCTTATAAACACTGCGTTCAGCACAAATCCAGAACACAGCCCCGCACTCACCACCATGAAGAAAATTAACTCTACCCCAGTCAAAACCAACACAATCTTCTATTCCTCCGGTAGCTTTTTGGTACCTAGGCTTCTACCACTGAGGGAGAACTTGAAACTGTGTAGTTTCCTTCATTAGCCTCTTTCTATATCATGCATGCTCTACCATGCATAGCAGCAACTTTTAACCACTTCTGTGTTGCTTCCCCGATGCAACTTTAGTAGTTCAGCCTAANGGCAATGGGTACAAGTGGCACTGGGAAAGGTTTTATTTTGATACTAAAAAACTTTTTTTTTTTTACAGTAAGAACAATTTTTTTACTGTAACAACCCCCTCAGGGATGTGGTGGAGTTCGTGTCACTAGAGGTTTTCAAGATGTGATGGGATCAAGGGTGCTTGATAATGTGACCCAGTCTCCCTTTCCCATGAAGGCTAGGACCAGAAGATCTTTTGAGGTCTCTCCCAACCTGGCAGTTCTGTGTTTCTGTGACACTTCAAGTGCAAAAGTTTATGATCTCATTGTAGGTTAAATGAAGAATTTAATCTAGCACATAATAACATTACACAGATATTTAAGGACTTAAGTGGGGCTTGTTTTATTACTTTGATTTCAGATACGGAAGTTTAAAATTAACCAAGTTATCATGGACAAATCTACAATGCTCTATAACAAGTTCAAGACCATGTTTCTGGTTGGGGAAGGAGATTCTGTTCTTTCCCAGGTACTAAATAAATCACTTGCTGAGCAAAAGCAGCATGAAGAAGCTAGTAAAACCAAAGAGCAGGGGAAGAAAGGAGCAAACAAAAAAATGGAAAAGGAAAAGGACCAAACAGGTAAGTCACTGTGGCTTTACTTTCTTGTCACGTAAAAGAAACAGTCTCCATTAATTTCTGAGCCAGCTTCAAAACATCCTTGATGTAGGAGTTTTACCAATCTATAAAAACCTTTTCATCTCTGAAGTTGTCAAGGACAGTACTGCCATGACTAACTTTCAAATTCAATGTAACATTTCCCGGCTGTTTATCTCAACTGGCTAAAGGAAGGGGCTTTTGCAAAAATTAAGTTTTGCAAATTTTACTTCTGTAAATTATCTAACTTAATAATGTTACGGAATTTTAAAAAACCAAAACCATTAAATGTGAGGTAGAATGACATACTACCATTGTTGCACTTTAACCTGAGCCAGCAGCCAAGCCCCTCACAGCTGCTTGCTCAGTCCTCCACTAGCAGGATCAAGGAGAGAATCAGAAGCGAAAAAGGAAGAAAACTCATGGGTCGAGATGAAGACAGTTTAATGGGGAAAGCAAAAGCTGTGCACATGAAAGCAAACCAAGGAATAAATCACTGCTTCCCATGGGCAGGCCAGTGTTCAACCATCCCCAGGACAGCAGGGCTCCCTCACATGTAACGGAGACAAATGCAATCACTCAAACATATTCCCCCATCCTTCTTCCCCCCTACTTCACATACTGAGCATGATGCTGTGGTGTTTGGAATATCCCCATGGTCAGCTCGGGTCACCTGTCCTGGCTGTGTCCCTTCCCAACCTCCCATGCACCCCCAGTTTCCTCCCCAGAGTGGAATACAAAAAGCAGAAAAGGCCTTGGCTGTGTGTAAGCTCCTCTCAGTAGTAATAAAACCATCTCTGTCTTATAAACACTGCGTTCAGCACAAATCCAGAACACAGCCCCGCACTCACCACCATGAAGAAAATTAACTCTACCCCAGTCAAAACCAACACAATCTTCTATTCCTCCGGTAGCTTTTTGGTACCTAGGCTTCTACCACTGAGGGAGAACTTGAAACTGTGTAGTTTCCTTCATTAGCCTCTTTCTATATCATGCATGCTCTACCATGCATAGCAGCAACTTTTAACCACTTCTGTGTTGCTTCCCCGATGCAACTTTAGTAGTTCAGCCTAACAGTAAAGAAATAATCATTTATGGCAGAAGAATGTATTTATGCTCTTAATAGTACAATTCCACATCAGTCATGAGCACTTATACAGCAGACTATCAAAAGCTTTCCAGAGTAAGCATGCTCAATAATAGTACTAAAATAGATACATTTTAAAATAGAGGAACAAAATGAGACAGACACACTGGAAAGCTATGTTGCAAATGAATTTAAATCCTTGAAAATGTAGGAGTTCTACCCATCTATTTAAATTACATAGATCCTTGATCTCCACAAGCACCTCACAGAAACTCCATTTACTTTGAAATTGAATTCTGGGAGCAGAACTGTTTTTTTTCCAGAAAATCATTTGAAAGTTACCCCACCCGGATCTAGACTAAAGAAATTGCTGTAACTGAGGTGCCAAGGATTCAAGACAGCTATAGTAAAGATGTCACTATACTTGTAATTGCTAAGAAAGCAAGGATGATGTTAAAATACTAACCATTTTCTGGTGAGAGAATATAGGATGAAGTAGAGGTTCCATACAGATCTTTACCCAAACCAGTGATCAGCACAACTAGTACTTTAACAAAGAAGCTACACTGAGACTTCCTGGACATAGTCTGGCTAGTGAAGCCACTCCAGATAAGGCTAACACAACTTTAGCAGAACAGAGTGATACACCATATTGTTGCCCAGTCACATGGAGAATGGGAAGAAGTTCTGTCAGAGTAGGAGGATATTTTATGGAAGTAGTTTGTTTGCTGTAAAAAGAAATTCTCATCCTTACGTGTGTTCTTTTGCCCTTTTAAAAACTGAACTTCTGAACCCTGACTATCTTTACAAAACAGAATAACACTGTAATTGGTGGTACTTGATGTACAGCGTCAGATTATATACTTTGTAACAAGGCAGTATAGCATTTATTGTTTTATCGAATTCCTCTTATGGCCTTTGAGTTCAGAACAGATTCTGAGCAAGTATAAACAGATAAACTACTAGAATGTCATCTTTAAATGATCAAGTCTGCTTTTTTACTATGTTTTAGCCTGTAAAAAATCAGATGAGTGACATCTTGTATTTTTTTCTTACTGTAGCTCAGTAGTTTAATAGAGGAGTTCTTTTATAAATTTGCACCTTCAAGTAAAATGGACCATTGGTTCAGGCAGTGACATTCCACAACAATTAACACAAAATTCACTGGCTCATAATACCACAGCAAGACGTGTAGTCATTATAGAGATTTTAAAAGACAGTAAATATTTCTGCACTGACTTCATTAAATGTACCTTCTAGCTAGTGCTGTTTTCCTGCTTGAAAGATTCATGCTATCACTAAACACTTCTATTTATATAACTTGTATTCTGATTATACGTAATTTGTTGGAGTTGAGAGTAAATGAGATGTGATGGAACTAATAACTTCTACAGTTAAAGGAATCCCCCAAAGTTATCTGACCTGGTTAGAATGGTAAACAGAATTTACTGCTGATGTATATTCTCTCACTGCTCAGACTACAAACAGGCATTAAGCCTATGATCTGTAGCCTAGCAAGCACAGGAAGAACTTGAAATTGCATGAAAAATACATACTGTTCAATTCCCATTGCTAAACCTATGGGATGAGGCGCATTGCATGGAATTTTCAAAAGTTGAAGCCATATCAGTTAGTGTCTTTTGTATTGTTTCAGCTGCCTGGGTATCAAGGTGAGGGGAAGACATTTATAATGTTTTATTTGATTAAGGTGAAGAAATTATTGGGGGCTATTATAATACTGTTTTATTGCCTGCAAGTACCACTTTTCTGTTTTTTTATTTTAAAGGTTCAAAGATTCTGAATGGAGGTTCTGAAGCCCAAGACACCAACCAGTCACAACACAATGGAGAAAATGCTGAAGAAAAGAAAGATAGGCATGAAGCTGGCAGTAAGAAAAAGTGAGTTAATAACCTTACTGAGCTGAGGATCTGTTCTGCTCTAGCTTAATCATGTAAAATATAACAGCAGTAGATTGAAGTTACTTCACCATGTTGAGGTACTCTCTTCTTCAGAGAGTTTTCTCTCAACTTTAGAGAATAACAGTGTGCAGATCTTCTGTTTAAGATATGAATGAATATTTTAAAAGTTATTTTACTCACTGCTGTGAGGAGACTAAAAGAAAAAACATTACAGAATGTCCTGTATTGGAGAGAATCAGCATATGGTGGAACAGGGCAAAGTAAAAGCTTTTTCCTGTGTTTTAGGCTATTAAGTTGGAAGCAAAGGAAGCCTGAACCAAGTCTTAGAGAAACGAATGGGATTTATTAATTTTTTGTGAATTCATGTATTGTCATCAATAGACAAGCCACTTTACATAATATTCTACAGTTTAGCTGTAGAATCACTCAAATGCAGGTAAACTGCAGGTTAGGACTTAGACCTGTGAAAGTCCAGAAGTCTTAATGCTTTATAGAGGTGGATCCACTTACCATTTTAAACAGGAAGCCATAAGAATGGTTGAATTTGTCTGGCATTAAGTATTTAAACCTTGGTTTCATTGAAAAATACGTTTTGTAAACAGAAACAACAAACAATGAATCTCTTACAGAAAGAAAAACATATAATAGAATTTAGTAACAAATGAGGAAAAGGCCCAGAATTATCTTAGAGTTGAATCTTTTGTTGAAGTACATTTTGTTTTCTCCAAGCACTCTGCACTTTGCACTCAGGGATTCTTTTTGTTCAGCAATATGTGCTGGAGCAAATTCCTTTCGTCATTATCTTTATGCACATCAGGAGAAACTGCAGCTGCCTGTCATTCTTTTGGCTATCTGCCAAGTCAGAACTAAAGAAAAGAGTGGAATATTGTTATTTACAGTAAGGTAAACTCAAACACAACAAAACAAACAAAAAAACCTCTAAGATGAAAATTTATCTGTTATTTGCTGTGAGACAGCTTCAGAAGTACTGAAGTGGGTTTGGGAGTTTACAACCAGTTATGCCAAATACTCGTATGGTCTGAACAAGCAGCATGCTACAGGAACATAGTGGAGTCACATGTGTAGGTTCTCATACAGGTTATACATTCTAGCCTTCTGCTTAAATATGTTAAATAAGCATTTGTATCAAGCGTGTTTGTGGTGTTTGACAGTGCTGTGACACTCCAACGATAAAGAAACAAACCCACTTTTCGAAAAAATACTTTGTGGCTACTTGGACACAGAGTCCTTGAGCTTATTTTTGGCTAACAGCTACAAACAAGACTTTAAAATAAATCCCTTGCAAATACAGTGCATGTTGAGAAATGCATCCACACATCTGAATGTGGACTCTCCAGCATACAAACTTCCTTTCATACAGTATTTTTTGTACATTTTTATTTGCAACATTTGGTTTCTTAGAAGTGAGAAAGAAGTAAACAAAATAAATAATGTCCAAAACACCTGTGTGGCTGACTCTAAGCAAAGAGCTGGTAAATCTCTTAAATCAATGTACTGCTGAGTGTACATCAGCATCACTTGCTCTAGACTGTGCAGTCACCTGGAATAAGTCTTGCTTGTTGCATCTGTATATGGTCAGTAACGTTGCTTTATTTTGTTTCTAGGACATGTGGTGAAGAGAGAGAGCTTGAAAAGACAGCAGATGATTCTGCCTTTGAAAACAAATGACATCACTGGAGTTTTGTTGTTTGTTCGGGTTTTTTTTAATTACAAATTAAAGAGGATTGTTAAGTTTTGCATTTGAAATCTATAGACTGCTGAAATTCTAAATAATTTTATAAGCATAGTATTTTGAAGTTAAATTTTGTGGAATAAAAGGCCCTTTAATCTTGGTTTAAACGTATTTAAACACTTTTGCCAATAGTTATATCCAGTATTAACAGGTAACACATTTCAAAAGATGAAAATCCCAGTTAGAAAATGCTTACATGTTACAGGACTTAGAGTTGTAGTATATTTTTAACTTACTACTGTATGTTTGTCTAGTTAATAGCAGGAAAAAGTGTAAATACTTCTAACTCTCCAGTTGCTTCATTTGTATAAAACCTCCTCTCTTCCTATAGTACTGACCTCCATGCAGTTTTCAACTCTTGTTGGGGATGTCTTTTCACTGTGTTTTGTAGGAGTTGAAAGCGGCATTTTTATAGCTGTTACAATGTTAATGTATGAGTACACGTCATTGTTTGGTTTTTTTAAAAAGAAGTTTAGTTCTGTTCTTGCAAAAACGTGTTGTGCCAATTTACTGCAATGTGATTTTTATGGTTTGCTTTTGGTATAGTAAGTATTCTGAAAAGTGTGGTGTTCTCAAAGAACCTGTTGATGCAGAATGGTTGGAAAACACTGTCTTGAACAATTTATGGAATTAAAGAATTTGAAACTGATAAAGAGATCCGTGTATAGATAGAACCTTTCACAGGAAAAACATGAGTCTGGTTTTAGTACTACTTTGATTTTACTGCTTTGGCATTAACTTGGGGACCTCTAACTAGAATTTTAACAGAAACACTGGTAAAGTGTTCGCATTTCTGGAGGCATGAAAGGGAATAGAACAGGTACAAACATCTCTGGAGAGTGTTTCTTGAAACATAGACTTTGCCTGATACTAGAACAACTTGTGTGTGGGATTTGACAGAGGACAGCCAGGTTAGAAATTAAGAGTTTAAAAATCCTGAGAATACACACGGCATGTGCTGAGTTGAAAGGAACTCACAAGGATTATTAGAGTCCCAACTCCTCACCCTGCACAGGCCACCCCAAGAATCACACCATGTGCCTGAGAGCACTGTCCAAACACTTCCTGAACTCTGTCAGGTTGGTGCTGTGACCACTTCCCTGGGATGCTGCCAGTGCCCAGCCACCTTCTGAAGGAAGAACGTTTTCTGAATCTCCAGCCTCAACCTCCCCTTACAGCTTCAGGCCATTCCCTCAGGTCCTGTTGCTGATCACCACAGAGAAGAGATCAGTGCCTGCCCCTCCTCTTCCCCTCACAAGGAAGTTATAACTGCAATGAGGTCTCCCCTCAGCTTCCTTTTCTCCAGGCTGAACAGAGCAAGTGACCTCAGCCACTCTTCATATGGCTTCCTCTTAAGGCCCTTCACCATCTTTGTTCCCCTCCTTTGGACTCTCTCTAATAGTTTTAAAGTTTTTTCTATATTGTGGTGCCCAAAACTGCCTCCAGCACTCGAGGTGAGGCAGAGAGGGACAATCCCCTCCCTTGCCCGGCTGGCGATGCTGTGCCTGATGCCCCTTGGGACATGCTTGGCCCTCCTGGCTGCCAGGGCACTGCTGACTCCTGATCAACTTTCCATTGACCAGGACCCCCAGGTGCCTTTCCCTGGCACTACTTTCCAGCTTCTCATTTCCCAGTCCATACATCCAGGGCTGCCCCATCCCTGGTGCTTCTCAGAATCTGGCACCTAGCCTTGTTGAACTTCATATGGTTGGTGATTGCCCAGCCTTCTCACTTCACAAAGGTCTTTCTGCAAGGCCTCCCTGCCCTTGAAGGAGTCAACAGCTTCTCCCAATTTAATACCATCAACAAACTTAGTAGTCCTTCAAGTCCTGCATGCGGGTTGCTAATGAAGAGGATGAAGAGCACAGGGCTGAGGATGGAGCCCTGTGGAGCTCCACTAGTGACAGGTCCCCAGTCTGATGTCACCCCATTCACTGTAGCCCCTTGTACCCAGCCTGTGAGCCAGTTGCTCACCCATTTCACGAGGCATTTATTGTGTTGTGCACAGGACAATTTCTTCCAGGAAGATACTGTGAAAGACAGTATTGATAGCTGTACTGAAATCCAAAAAGATTACATGTTCTGGCTCACCTTGATTAACTAAGTTGGTTACCTTGTCATAAAAGGAAATTAAGTAAGACAAGCAGGATTTTCCTCTCATGAAGCCGTGCTGGCTCTGACTGAAACCTGTGTTGTCCTTCAGGTGTCTTCAAGAACTCACAGAATAATCTTCTCCATAATTTTATAAGTCACTGAAGTGAGACCGACAGGGCTGTAGTTTTCAGGGTCATCCTTCTTGAAAACTGGGACAATGTAAGCCAGATTTCAGTTGACTGGGACCTCTCCAGATTCCAAAAACCATTCAAAAATCACTGAGAGACCTTGCAGTGACATCAGACAGCTCTTTTGAGTACTCCTGGATGAATCCCATCAAGCCCATTAAAGGACTTAAAGGGATCCAGCTGGAACAGCAGATCCCACACAAGTTCAGGGTCCACTGGGAGTTGATCATTCTTGCTGTCCTCCAGCTCAGGGCACTGGGACCTCCATAGCCCACAATTCATGTTGAAGAGAGGCAAAGAAAGCATTAAGCATCTCTGACTTGTCTATGTCCCTGTTTGTGAGGTGACCATCCTCATCCTGTAGGTGAGGGCCAGTGTCTTTTCTGCACTGCCTTCTGCTATTGATATATTTAAAAAAAAAAAAACACTCTATTGTGCCCACAGTTCCAGAGAGCTTCAATGCCAGTTGAGCTTTGACCCCATAAATGTTATCCCTACAGTGGGGAGCACCATCACTGTATTCCTCCCATGCCCCCTGTCCTTGCTTCACCAGGCACACACCTTCTTGGTCTGCCTGGACTCAAAAAGAATATTCCTACTCAGCCAACGTGGCCTCCTGCTTTGCCTGGTTGGCTTCTGACATTTTGAGGTTGCCTGCTCCTGTGTTTGAATAGCTTTCAGATCTTGAAGACAATACCTGAAGTTAAACGTGCAAGTTCAATCACCATGGCAGCTCCAGTATAAAACTGTCTTTGGCAGATGGCCACAATGATTGGCCTCCACAGACTGTGACTTTCGGCAGTCTCTAGCACTTCACATTAGACTGATGTTAAGGGGAATGACTGACATGGCTGTGCAGCTTGACCATCGGACAAGCAGCATTCTCATTTAGCTTACAAATAGAGGTGAGTTATTATATGCTGGATTTTGTGGATTCCACATTTCAGTTAGTCATGAGATTTACTTTATTGAAACCTCAAGAAACCCAACTTCCACTTACACCCTTGAAAGTATTTCTGTAAAGGTGTTACTGGAAATCCTCACATAAAGCACTTAGCAATTTTGACCATTCCTTTTTATCAAACCTTATACCAAAAAAAAGAAAAAAAAAAAGGTACTGTGTATTTGACAGGGATCCATATTGCCAAATCCACCTAGTTTTCACACAAGTATTGGTAAGTTAACCCATCTGTCACAACTGTTTCAGAGATAATGGGTCACCATGCCACTGCTTCAAAGAGTTAATTGAGATTGGATGCAGAGATGAAGCTCCTGATTGTGTGATGCAGTCACTCTGTCCATGCAGCTGGTTGGGCTTTTGCTGCCTAGATTTACTGCCTATTTACAAACCAGAAATAACCTAAATTCACAAAATCTGACATGACTGTAGAAAGGGTCGTCTCACCTTCAAACATGCCTGAGTGGCCCTGAACTGTGTCTCTTGAAAGAGACGGACATAAGAGCTGATACTGACTGGGCAGTCACTTAAAGTCTCACAAGGAATAAGGGCTGATTCTTTCTGAAGAAAGAAAACACAGCTATGCACAAAATTTAAAGCACAGTTAGCTTTGACAACAGCATCCCTACTTCAAGAATGGAGTTTACTACAGCTTAAAATATTGTGCAGCCTTGTTGAGTTGCTCATGATTCACGTACATAGGGGATTCTTGCGGTAATGTTACGAGTGCCTGGTTAGCACTGGGAAGTGACACTGTCTATATGAATCAGTTTTGCTGTGGAACGTCATGCCAACAGTAAAACCAGAGGGACCCCTCCCCTTCCTCAATACAAGAAACAGAGTTTTCTATCGCCTTGTCAGCAAGGCAGAAACTTTATTAGAGGGAGAATCTCCAAGACATTTGGGAAGTTTGAAATAAATTTTTTTCTCATTTTTTGTCATGAAGTAATAAACCTGCTTGGATGTTTTCATCACCAAAACACAGCATTTAATAAGTTGCTAAAACACAAATATCCAGCTGGTGTCATAGAGATTTAGCTACAAATGGGCACTGGATGCAATGCTGGATTTCACTCAGAGAACTCATTTAGAAAGACTTATCAAATCAAGACCAGACCCAGTCGTCCTGTGACAGCTTCTGGGATCTTTAAGAACTATGACTTAGTGTAACCTTTTTGTTCCATTTGTCATTTAAGATGAATCACTGAATATGAAAGGACCAGGTCATCCAAACAGCAAGCTTCTAATACAGTTCTTCTCTCTTTTGTAGTTAAGTGCTGAATGCTCTCAACTCCTACACCCACACTGTGGCCAGCTTCTCTCTGCCTTACTGGAAGTATGGAACTGGCCTACTAAAGTTCTTAATCTGCAGAGACACCAGTTTTGAAATATATTTGACCTTAACTTTTAATTAAGAAGATAAATGGGTTATGAGAGAGACAGTATATTTGAGGCAAATTAATTTAATGAAAGAGTAAACTCACATTTTGACACTCCCACAAAAAAACTACTGATTGCTGCTTTAGAACTCCTGCTAGCTCTCTGTGTGATCCCTGAACCAATACTGAAGAGGGCTGGGGAGTCTGTATATTTATGGGAGACAGCTGAAACAGGAGGAGATGGGGGAAAGATGAGTAGCAACTTGTGAGGCAAATGGTCACAAATTAAGTTGCAACCAGAGCTGTATTGTAGAGGACCTTTAAAGGAGCTGCTGCAGCACCACAAAACAGCCCTGCCCCAGCAGCTGCACTTGTCACAGTTGTGGTAGGCAGGGCATTCCCTTTTCTGCAGAAGGGTGAGAGAACTAACACCACCTGCTTTTAGAAGTGGTTGGTTCACTAAAATACACAGATTAACAGCTGGCTGGTTTACAAGACAGGAAAAAAAAACCACTTTTTTGTTGTTGTTCCTAAAACACAGATTTATATTCACATGACTTAATACACCACCAGAAAGCAGTAACATATGTGAGTGATCAATGCAAGTGCTTCAGATAGCTTTGTTTCACGCCATCTAAGAGAATGAAGTAAGCACTGGCAGAATCTGCAGCTACAGGACCTGAACAGGATTCAGTTTGTCACTTCCGTATGCAGATTGTCAGAGTAGGCTGTCTTTCACCAACCAGAACTACCTGAAGTTTTCAAAAGAAAAGCAGTTAGCGCTAACTTTCCTCAACAACAAAGATCTCCACTAAAATCTTCTTAATTCCAGAAGACTTTAAAAAGAAGGATATCATGTCTTGACAGAGTTTCAGTTTAACAACAGACTAGGAAATACAAATTGGTCGCATTTTAATTTAAAAAATCATTACTTACAATAACAGAATGATACTAAAGAAAAGGTGCACAATGAATGCTCTAAACAGTTGACAAAATTATTTTAAAGGCAGGCTACAATTCAGTAATGTGAAATGTAGTTTCCTCTTTACAGAATCAGTCCTCAGAGTCAGAAACCAAGGACAGCAGAAGCCTTCAGATGCAAGCTCTCATTTGTAGGAAAGACCCAAGAGTCTAACCAGCATTCTGAGCTTCTCCCTCAGAAAGCATTCTCCTCCCTACAAATCCAGTGCCATCCACCTTTGTTCAAAGACGGCAACTGCCTGAGTTTTCAAGGTAAGATATCCATAGACCATGTTCTCATCCTCAGAGGTTTACAGAGCTTGGATGCACAGAGCTTCTCAAAATCATGGTTTCTTTTGCCAGGTATTCTCAAACATCCACATTTTACAGTCCATAGCATCCAAACTGCTGTAATGTTGTAAAAGTGTGTTATATTTTTCCATGCCAACTTATCTGTAAAATCATACTTACTTACTCAGAAAAACACACCAGATAGACTTCAAGTGCAAAGGGCTCCTTCCTCCTCGTGGGAGAGGATTACATGCCTAAACCAAAACCCAGCAGTATGCTCAAAATTCAAGCTGTCCAGTGGTTTTAACAGCCACAGCAACAGATTCAACAATGTAGTTCACAGAATTCATCCTGATGCATGTCAATTTCAGTTGAAAATCCCAGGGTCAACATAAGGATATGCAAGAAACTCCCCCAGTTTATTGCCTTCTGCATCGTAATGGAGCATCCGAAAACAAACATCACAGAAGAAACAAGGATCCGCTGGGGCCAGACTGTCTCTGTTGGTTACCCACCTGCAGGTTACAAAACACAAGTGTTTTTTCACAAGTGCAACACACTTGTGACAAACATCTCAACATTTTACTCAGGACTGGGGATGGCAGCAACAAACATCAGTAATAATTTTATATAGACTAGGTACTACCTATATTGCATATCTCCCATCCCAAGCATACAGCTCATTTCCAAACTTCACACCCCTTCCATGTCAATCCCAGCAGCTACAGCAGCACTTCCTGAGAAATTCCTCAAACCTGTGTAGCTGGTTCAGTGCATAAAAAAACCTCAGGAATCTTCTGTCCACCCTGTGGCTAAGTCATAAAAGATAAATCTTTTCTTCCTTAATGCAAGAAACTGTGATATGGAGTAGACATGTACTGACCCAAGCTCCTCTGAGTAATCAAAACCATTTAGGAGTCTAAAAGCAGGACCTGAACGATGCAGACAAGACTATGTGAGGATTGTGGCACAATCCAGCTAGCACTGAAGTTAACATGAACACAGGTTAACACCTACAAGGAGGGCCTGCCATGCCACTGAGTAATTAATGTATGATAGCACTCAATAGGCCATGACAGCTGAAGGCCTCTGGTGATTACAGATGCTATCTGCACAGATTAGAACACACAGGACAGCCAGCCAAAGCAGCTCTGCTGTCCATGGTTTAGCATGTCCCCACTTAAGCTTAGTACTTAATCCTGGTTTTAATTTAATGCATTTACATCACCTCTGGTAATGCCCTCCCCATCCCATTTCTCCCCCATATTGACCCTTTGGCACCATCTCCCCTTATGGCCAAATGCCTCACAGATCATAGGCCCTTGTGAAGGCATCCTCAGTCCATCCTGCTATGAACACTAGGATGGACTCCCATCTCAAGGGGAATTGGCTCTTTGCCTGATTCCAGTAAAGTCTAAGGCCAAACGAGCAAGACAACAAAGACACAGCTGCTGTGTCAGAGACTGAGAGCATAAGCTGTCCTGGGGGGAAAAAAAGGCAACCAGTGTTTCTGCAAATTAATCATTCAGATCTATAAAATCAGGAAGCCTAGTCTAGTCTTCAGAGAAATTTCTATGGTTTACTGAAAGTCTGTCTCATATCTAATTTAACATCACTAAAGTGTACAAAGAGCACCAAATTCATATTCTGCTCTCTTAACTGCAGAAAATCACAAAGAGTTCCTTCAAGAACAGCTGCAGAGCAAACAGTTTTCAGGCAGAGGTTAGGAGTTTCCTGTGGGGAAAATTATATGCCTTTTAAAAATCTCTAGATTTTATTATATTAGAGTTGGACTGATCTATACCCGCATAGATGCTAGATTAAACAAAAGCTCTGTATGATTTCAGGCAAATGAATTTGAAACATACGTCTTGCAAAGGTAGAAAATGCAGCATTTTCCCCCAAGAGTAGGATTTTCAAAAGTAATTGATAAGAGAGACAAGCTCTAGGTATGTAAAAGAACATGAGCCAAATAATTGATCTCTTACTCACTTTAGTTCTTTTGAACCTCCTGAATCAACTCCAAATGAACACTACCTGCAGAAGCCTTTTCCTGGTTAGAGAAAGGTCAACTGCTTGAAGAGCAAAGATTATTATTATTATGGAACACATACAAAGCTTTGATTTTTACTATTTTTTCAAAGTTAGTAGCAGCACCTAGAAAGACTTCATTAAGATGACAATAGGGTCAAGAATGTAGCATACCTTGCTGTATACATTTTGCACACAAAGCATTTTCTGGTACATAGCCAATGTTTCTTGATTAGCAAGGGATACAGATTCCTGTCCAGGCAGTCATCATGATGAATAAGCCTTGAGGGAAATAAATAAATACACCACAAATAAATACGTACAATAAAGACTTCACCATATTGAAATCTATCTGAACATAAGCACGGACATTGAAGATAAGACACAATTTAAATTCCCATGTAAACTATGACTAGACTTCTGCTTAACATTTCTTAACACAGATGAAGATCTGGAGATAGAATGCTAGTTGCACCATCTGTGGATTTTATGGTCACAAGTAAATTAAGTTTGTGCAGTAACTCAGAAGTCTTCAGACCATCTCCTTTCTGTGGCCTTTATAAAACTTTTATCTCCTATACAGATGTTATAACTAGCTATTGCCAGGTGAATCTTTAGAGGCTCATAAACCTGAGATCATCTACATGCAACATCTATGCTTTTCTCTGGGTAGTGTTCCTTTTGGAAAGCACCATGTATTATCAATGCTTTGGTACCTCAGGCTCCTGGGAACAGAACATGACCTGCCACCCACTACAGACAACCAGAGGAGTGCTCCCTCTAGTTACGCACTGAGTAAAGTGTACACAATAGTTCTACTGTTGATGTAGTTGGCAACTCATAGCAACTATCACCTTCTCCTTCTCTTCCTGGCCTATCCACCTCTGCCCACTCTTTCCACTCCTCTATTCTCTTTTCAGTTCCTGCCCCTTAGCTTCAAGTTCAAACTAATAGTCCAGATGAGCCCAGCCACAGCCTACAACATTCTGCTCCCTGGTGCTCCAGAATCAATATGCAAACATGCCACACACTGGCTCTACACAGAAAGATCTTGGCACTGTGGTTGCCGTTCCTGTTATATAACAGTCATATCACACTAATTAGAAAGCAGGCTTTGTATGCAAATTAAAAAGAAAAAAGCAAGGAAGATTACTCTTCTTTCAGAGATACTCCCACGTATATGGAAGGAAAATTTAAGCCCTGCAGAAGGCAGCAGAATAATCTTAAAGCAAATAAGTTAGTCTAACAAACATTCAGCATTTAATGGCTGAAGTTTGTCCAGAGAAGGCTTACTTTCATTTGCCTAAGGACTCCCAAAGAATAGTAACTTACCTTACATCTGTGATTATAATGATGTGTTCACAGTTCCCTTGGTGGCAGTAAAGGTATGGAAATCCAATTTTGAGGGATAAATCATTAAATGCATAGTCCTCCATCTTGACAGACTGAAGATTTTCATAGCCTCTGTCATGAGATTCTGACCACTCTATAATCGTTCTGAAAACAGAAAGGCTATCAGCATAGCAAAGCTATGAACTGTGAATGCACAGAAAAAGATGCCTTGAGGGACATGCAAAACTCTTCACTGAGACACAGTTGAATTATGGAAATCAAAACAGTTCACAACATTTTGTAATCATTTAAGGTGCTTTCACAGCAACACCACAACCCCATAGAACTGTGCACTGCTCTAGTGGAACATTTGCCTTTCAGTCCTTACCAGGCAGCTTCCTGACGAGTTTTGTATGCTCCTGATGGCACCCATCCAGGTCAGATTGTTCGCAGCACAATACTTCTCAAGTAGTCCAATAATTCAAGTTACTAGCAGGTCATTTTGCCCCCTTGGTCAATAACTTTGTTTTAAAGTACTACAAAGCTTGTTTTGTTTTGTTTTTGTCAAGGAGAAACACAAAGCTGACAAGTGCAGTTACATTTCCAAAATTTACCACTGGAAGGGCACTGGCCACTGCCAATTTCTTTTTGGTTTTTCAGCACACTCCTACACACAAGGCATCTAACTCTACAAGCTGTGTATGCTATGACAAGCCCTTCTGTGAAGATCATTGTTGTTCACAGACAGAAAGACAAGAAGTAAAATACTAATTTTCCTGAAGTCACATACTAAGTCTGGCAGAACAAGGTCCAAACTCAGCTCTTCCATACCAGCAGTTTTAAACATTTTCACTAGTGTATCAGCAAGACCATACTTCCTTGAAATCTCAGATTTCTCTTCTGGCCAGTCACACAGACCCCATGTTGACTTTACGATGAAGGCACTCATCATATTTTCAAGACTGAGCAGGACAACCACAGCTGAGCTTGTTGTCTTTCTGACCCATCTTCTACCTCACAGGCAAGTCTTTTGATTGCCATCACAAGTAGGGATAGCACTTAAAAAGCCAGTAAAAAATGGCACCTGTCACCTAACACAGAAATCCCATCTCAACAGAGCAAAACAGGATTTGCAGGTTAAAAAATGGATTCATACTCTTCTCAAAAGGGAAGCAAATGGAAGGAATAAGTAGAGCAAGTAAAGTTAAACTTCTCTGTGAAAATCAATTCATCATGGAAAAACAGTAGGAAAAGTCCATTCCAGCTTCATACTCTAGAGATTCTAGTATCTGAAACACCACAAGTCATAAACAAAATGAAACAAATTTTATGTTCCTTAAGGTTTTCCTTAGTTAGCATCTACAAATACTGTACCTGCTCAGATCTCTGCACTCTGGGTATCTTTTATCATTATAGAAGATGCCTTCAAAATAAAAGAAGGCAGATTTGTAGAGATCCTGAGAGACAGAGAGAGAAGTCTCCATTAGTGTTAAGAGAGATTAAACACCTTAAACAAGAATGTGTCAAAAATCCAAGCATTTTAGCTATCTAAATTATATTAAGAGATGTCATTCTACAGGTGTCTAAGAAAAGTTCTGCTCTGATTGTAGACGGTGTGACAGCTAGGCTCATATGGTTGCCAACTATGCAGCTACTCTGCTGATACTGCTCTCAAGACATTACAGGTTACTAGAGTGTTCTTCTCCTATTTTTGTCCCCATTGTAGCAGTTATGGACTTCTACAAAAACACAGAACAAGAACATAAGCATCACTGCCCGAATTCAGTAATTGCAAGGCACTGACTTTTGAAAAGAATAATATTTTTAAAAATTAGCAAGATGCAGTGCATTGACTTTGGGTGGCTACCAGATACCTATCCAGCTGCTCTCTCACTTCTTTCTTAACAGGACCGGGGAAAAAAAGACAGGCAAGCTCCTGGGTTCAGATAAAGGCAGTTTAATGAGAAAAAGCAAAGACTGCATGCAGAAGCAAAGCAAAAAAAAGATTTATTCCCTATTTCCCATCAGCAGGTGATGGTCAGGCATTGGAATAAGCTGCTCAGGGAAGTGGTGAAATCACCGTCCCTGGGGATGTTGAAAAGGTGTGTGAATGTGGCACTTGGAGATACAGTTTAGAGAACATGGTGACAACAGGTTAATGGTTAGCTCAGCTTTTGGATCTGTTGTCATCTGGTGACTCTTACACTGCTGGTACAAGTGCCATTAACTGTTTATTATCTTTGATAGAAGAGAATGTTACAAATGGACTGTCTACACGTGACAAACTTCATAATTAAGGGAAAATTTTGTAGAATGATAGATTTTCCTGTGAGGCCCTAGAAGTGAGGTGATTGGACCTTCCAGAATTGCATGTCTGTCTTGTTTATACAGATGTGACCAGGAAGTGCTCTCACATGGTAGTTGTAAGTGTGCACATGCATGTGTGCAGGGGACAAGACTTCAATAATTCTCTGTCATTTCAGTAAAAAGTACTTTGTGATCTGATCAAGTTTACAGAGACTGGCTGGTATGGAGTTAACTTACCTCACTGCAGCCCCTCTAGCGTGTGCTCTGCATTTTTGGCAATGGGGAGTGGATAATACACCAGTGTTTTGGCTACTGCTGAGCAGTGCTTGCACAGCTTCAAGGCTGTCTCTCCAAGTCTCCCCAAGACCAGTGGGGACCCAGCTGGGGCTGGCTGAGACGGAATATAGCTGGGACAGCTGACCCAAACTGACCCAAAGGACATCCCATGTCATATGATGCTGCACTCAGCAATAACAGCTGGAGGAAAAGAGGAAGTGGCCATTCATGAGGAAAGCATCTGTCTTCCAAAGCAGCTGCTATGCATGCTGAGGCCCTGCTTCCCAGGAAGTGGTTGGAATAGAATCATAGAATCATTAATGTTGTAAAATACCTCTAAGATCATCAAGTACAACCATTAACCCCGCACTGCCATGTTCACCACTAAACTATGGCCCAAATGCCACATCCACACATTTTTGGACACTTTAATGGATGGTGATTCCATCACTTCCCTGGGTAGCCTGTTCCAACGTCTGACCACCCTTGCAGTGAAGAAATGTTTTCTAATATCCATCCAATCTAAACCTTCTTTGGTACAATTTGAGGCTGTTTCCCTCTCATTTTATCTATTGTTATGCAGGAGAACTGACCCCCTACCTGGCTACACCCTCCTCACCTTCCTTTCAGATACTTATAGAGAGTGATAATGTCTCCCTTGAGCCTCCTTTTCTCCCTCAGCCACTTTTCAAGGACTCAATAAAGATTTTCCGTATTTATTCTAAGAGGGAAAGCCATGGACAACCAGGCACTCTCCATCACCACACCAGTCTGGAGATGATCATTTGTGCCCAGAGGTCTCTTTGGGCTATTAACTCTAGGCTGCCAAAACACAGGAAAAGCAGCCACTAGGACCAAAGACAGGACTTCTCAGACGACCTGCACAAAGACACAGTGGTAAGAATGTGTTTTACATTCATACTCTTCGATTCATTCCTGTCTGTTACTGTTACCTTCTTTGCTGCTGACACAAAACTGGAAGGAGTGGCTGATACATGAGATGATCCTGTTGCCAGCCAGAGGGATTTTAACAGCGCAGAGAAATGGGCCAACAAGAACTTGGTGAGGTTGAGCAAGGAGAAGTGCAAGGTCTTGCCCTTGGGAATAAACAAGCTGATGCTCCACTGTGTGCTAGGGGGCACTCAGTTGGAGACGAGCTAGGCAGAAAAGTCCCAGGGATCTTGATGGATCCCAAATTGAACATGAGCCAACAATGTGTCACTGCAGCAGACAGCAGATGGAGCAGATGGGATCCTGTGCTGTCAAGGGAGGCAATTCTTTGGTTCTCCTCAGCACTAGTGAAGCCATAACTTAAGTCCTCTCTTCAGTTCTTGGCTACACAGTTTAAGATAGACATGGACATATTGGAGAAAGAGCCCCAGAAGGGCCATGAAGATGAAGGGGCTGCAGCATCTCTCCTCAAAGGAGTGGCTGAGAAAGCTGTGAGTGATAACCCTGAAGAGGAAGCTCAGGTGGGGGAATCTTACTAACATACACAATACCTCTAGGAAGAGTGCAAAGAGGTTGGAGACAAGCTCATTTTAGTGGTGCTGAGTGACGAGATCAGAGTCAATAGGCACAAACTGAAACACCTGCAGTTCCTCCTGAACCTCAAGAAACACTTCTTTACTGTGAAGGTGACTGAACATTGACACAGGTTGTCCAGGGAGGTTATGCAACCTCCATCCTTGGAGATAAGGAAAAAAAGTCGGGACATGGTCATGGGCAATCAGCTGTAGGTGGCCTTGCTTGAGCGAAGGGGGTGGACCAGATGACTTCCACAAGTCCCTTTCAACCTCAACCATTTGATCATATATGTCATACAATGTATGATCAATTTCAGTATTTTCAACTAGATGACTTGTTTTGCTCATATCCAGAGAACACCTGGCAACTTTAGGAGAGAAGAATAATCTTCATCCCTACTTTTGATCAGCATCCAGTTGCAAACAACAAAGCATAGTGGGATGGTTCTACATTTAGCTATTACCTCTGGTGTTTCAGAATGTAGCTCAAAATAAAATCAGTCCACAGTGATATATCTATGCTGGTGTTTCTATCTCCTGGCAGTAGCAGTGATGATGGTTTTTGTGACATTGCACAAAACAGATCACCTTGGTAATGCCACTATGAAGTATTTACCTGCAGTGCAAACAACAGGCAGAACCAGTGCAGCTGAATTTACGGCTGAAAAAAAAACAACATAACAAAACTCTACCTCCCTCTCTATGTTTTCAAGCCTCCTATACATGTAGAGCGTTCCACACAGAAAGTTTTACCTTGCTGATGTGCTCTGGTGCTTGGTCTGGTTGACTGCTGAACTCACCACCTATTTGGAGGTCACTGACGCAGGAAATTGAGTCTCTCAGCTCAGTGAGCTTCTGGCTGCCCAGTACAAGGACTGTTTGGAAGGGTTTGTGATCTTTATGCTACAAAGAACACAACATACAAACTTCAGATAAATTATAACTTGTCAGCCTCAGCACTGCTCTTCATTTGACAGCTTAAGGTCATTACTGGTAGCATCTGGCACATCGCTTCTCTGAACAGCATCTTGGCACAGCCTCTCCTAACACTGACATTTATTAGTTTTATTCAGAAACTCCAAAGTTACATTCTCCATCGGAAAGTGCAGGAAAGACTGAAAGTCAGAGCTCACTTACCCTGAATCCAGGAAAAGTACTTTAGTTTTCATGTACTTACTTTCAGATTTTGAGCTTTCTGTAAAATAAATTACCTACTGAATAATTACTGTAAAAGTTCTGTTATGTAAACTGCCAACAGAATGAAAGCCAGATTCTGAAATAGCTTTAAGAAATTACCAGAGTTGAAGGGTTTACCACATGCCTTCAGTGGACTCACTGACTTTAACTGCTTGGGAGAGCAAGATATTACCTGAATAGGAAAGAATCAGAATACAACCCAGAGAATTTCACACCAACCTTCTGAAATATAACAGGATAAAAGATGTTCAAAGTTAAAAGTAGTTCTCCCTCCTCAATTAGATCTGTTGGATTGTCTGGCCTCTTTCCAGTTGCATGTGACTCCTGGGAAGATATATACACATACACATATATATACTATACTGGCATATTAATATTAACATTAATATTAATATTAGTATTACAGACCCTAGGTAACAGTCTGAGAAATGTTGAGAAATGCTAACTCATTTTTGACTACATAGCCTTCTGAATTGAAAACAGCCTGCTTCCTCCAAGGCAGAAAGGTGAAAAACTGACCTAATTACTAATTTCAAGCATGTTGCTTCATTTCTCAGCTTTTGGCTGCTCCTCGGCTATTGAGAGGCCTTGCATAAAGGAATTAGAGGCTGCTGTCATTCTGCCCTCATGGAACCCAGTGGCTTTCACCACTTAATGCTTTGAAATGGTCTTTCAATGCTTTCATATGTAAAGGGGGGTTGCAACCCTCAACTTGGGAAACACGGCCCTAGAAAATATACACAGAATGAATTATATGAAAATTACAATTAGTGCAACACTTCCTCTTATTAGGGAAGCTAGACATAGCTGGGTGCCACAATTTCTCCAAAATCCAGCCCCAAAACCCAGCACTGCCCCTTGCCACAAGTACTGTGTTTTAGAAGAGAAGTAAATGCATCCCTACATTTCCATCCTGATTTGTGTTTAAGACATAGCCCAGCTGTGAAAATGAGGGAGGGCACTTTTCCGTGGCAGTATCCTCCTTTTCCAACAAATCAAGAGAGAATACTTCCTGCGCAAACACTTCCCATCAGCATGGATTATTCCTCAGATATAGTTATAGGAACTTGTACTCCTGTGAGATTTCAGAGATACTTGTGCTCTCTGCCTTGCATCTGCCTTCTTCATGTGACACATTCTGAACACATATTTCTTGCTGCTCTTGTCCTGTACGGAGACACCATGGTCCCAACCACAGAATCACACCTTGCTTAAAGAATGCAATAAATGACTATGTGCTCATTCTTCAGAAATAGTAGGAAGACACCACCCATTGAAACCCTTTATGAGGGTTTCTGTTGCTAGTATTTTCTCAGACATTCCCCAGGCTAAGAGCCCAGCAGTGTAGTTGCATCATGTTGTTTAGATATTGTGCCTGGGTCTCTGAACAGCTGAAATGTGATAATTCACAACAGACCAGGAAACCACAGGGGGAAAAAACATCTAATAGTCACAGGAGGTTCCTTCTGCACCACACTTCTGTCCCTAATTTTTACAGCAGTTCATGGCTTGTTCAAGCCATGGACTCCAGCACTTCTTCCAGTGCCTCTGGAAGAGTTCAAAGAATGGGTATATGTGGTGCTTAGGGACACAGTTTTAGGGGTGGATTCGGCAGTGTTAAGGTAATGGTTGGGCTCAATGATCCTAAAGGTCTTTTAACCTTAATAATTCTATGAACATTTATGAAATGAGGTTTTGCTGGACTGAGGTTTTTTTAGGACTTCAATGGTTGTAAAGAAATAATTTTGAAAAAAGATACTAAACATAGTTTTAAAATTCCAATAAGGCTTTTGAGGGGCTGATGACTACACTTTTGGTTCCTGGCAGTTCAGAATGGCTGAAAAACTTGGGTTACAAAGCTCAGAATTAGGAATTTACTGCCACTGTGCTGCTACTGTCTTCCTCTTTCAGCCATACAGAAACTAGTTCACAATCATTTATACACCGAAACTTAATTTCCAACACTGGACTCCAGGAGCAAAACATTACACTTTTTGTCTAGCTCTGTGTCTAGCTCTAAGTTCACAGCACTTAAAGAAAGCAGTCATATAGCGGTAATGAGCTGGAGTTCCTCCTTAACTTCCTTGAGTATTAATAGATAGTTAAGAGCAGACTTGTTGTCCTATCTTTCTAAAAAATGTCTTTATCCTTAATCATTACCTGCAAACTTGTATCTGCAAACATTTACAATTTACATTTCATAGTGGTGAATAAAAAAGCAACCAGAAGTTGGATTTTGGCTGAGGTTGAGATCCTATGAGATGATGGGCAACTTACCATCTCATAGGTAAGAGTTTCTTGTCTGCAAGCCCGATCCACAATAATTGTTTCTTCTCTCCTCTCTAAGTCCTTCTTTCTTATTCTGAGGTGCAGAAACACAAGACAAAATTTTATTCAACAACTTCCATACAGAATTTCAAGAATTTCATATTTTTAAATGACACGAGCTACTAGAGCAGCTTTCAAAGTGCAGGATTCCTGCCTGTCTTAGGGGGACAGACTAACTTAAAATACTCATCTCCTGACTCTCATAAAACCTGATAGTACACAGGCCAGCTTGTGGATTTCAGCTTGTAGGTTTTTTCCCCTTTATGTGCAAATAACAGGCTTTTTGTGAGCAGTTTTACACTCACAAG
Organism: Oreocharis arfaki; assembly: GCA_013398015.1. Taxonomy (NCBI): domain Eukaryota; kingdom Metazoa; phylum Chordata; class Aves; order Passeriformes; family Paramythiidae; genus Oreocharis; species Oreocharis arfaki. Next base: position 106,403 of record VZRR01012411.1, read on the forward strand.
AAAAAACAGAAAAATATTCTTTGAAGAGGCTGTCCTAGGACAGAACACTTTGCGACCTTTGAGGAAGCTGTTTCAACAATTCCTTCCGCTTCAAAAAAATTGAATTCACATTCAAGCAAAACACAAGGAAAGAAACAATGCACAAATATTCTTTCTCAGCCCCATAGCATAGACACTTTCAAAAAACCCCAAAACAAACCTTCATTATCATTTGTAGAACAAAGAGTACCATAAGTAGAATACCTACTAAAATACATGTATTTAACCACTGCATGAACACCAAATCCTAAACATCCAAGACAAGTTTACTGACACTCCAGATCTTCCTAAGGATTTTAATAATAATCAGGCTTACCACTGATCACAGTCTAAACACATTTCTTTATGGTACTGCTATGTAAAGTGCAGCAAAGGTCTGAACTGGCCAAGCATGAGTTCAAAATTTGGTAACTGATGATACCTAACATATATTGATTAACCGCCGAAATGCGCCAGTAGTATCAACGAATTCTATGAAGAAAACAAAATTCAACAAAACACAGTAGGTTCAGATAAAATGGTTATCTGGATACAGCATCAGTACTTACACTCAGGCTGTTACAGTGTGACTGTGAGTTACTAGAGGTATCAGACACGGGTTTCTTTGGAGGAACCTCACACACATGATTATCAGAAGGCCCCTGCACACTCCAGACTTAGGCACTACTTCAGAAGCAACTAGGTCCAGAAATCCTTTTCCAATAAGAAAGATGACATATTCTGTATACCTTAATAAAAAATTCCTAAGCAACATTCAAGCAGAATGAGCCCACCAAGCAATGACCCCATAACAAGCTGGTGTTTCTGCCCTTACGTATTTTTATATGGTGCTTCAGAAAGTACACCATTGCCTGTAAAGCGAACAAGCAGCCGGCCGTACTTCTGAGCTGATTTTCCACCTCACCCCAAGTAAGGGTACCATGAGAGCACTGTAACAGCATACCGAAGAGTGAGCAGACTGCTTTGTTCAGGAATAACATCTGGGTCCTCTTCTTTTTCAGAAGACATTAACATGTCAATGCTAGAACAATAAAAAAATAACAGATAGAATCACAGAATCACAGAACAGTTTGGGTTGGAAGGGACCTTAAGAGATCATCTAGTTTCACCCCCCCCGCACCATTTGCAGGGATACGTTTCAGTGGAGCAGGTTGCTCAGGGGCCCATCCCAGGTGGCCTTGAACAATTCCAGGGATGGAGCATCCACAACTTCTCTGGGCAACCTGTTCCAGTGCCTCACCATTCTACACAGTAAAGAATTTCTTCCTGATATCTAATGTAAGTCTAGAGCTATCCTCTTCGGATATGGCAGTGGTTTCTCAGTCTGTGAAGGTATGAGAGGCAGCAGCCTGGAGGTGGTTTCACCATCTGGTCCCATTTATGGGTTCCCACTTCAGGTTGTGCACTGCAGCACACCAGATTCAGAGGAATCAGATATGCATTCCTTCCTCTGCAGTCCTTCCCAGAAGCATTTTGCATTACTCACTAAATAATTTTATCCATCTTAAAAATAGTCTGAGAAAAAAAATATTTAAAACAGAGAAGTATCACCTGCTTTGAATCAGACTTGATTGCTTTTGTCTCTCCCCTTTTGCAGACTGTATACAAACGCAGGGCTTACCAGTGCATAAGTCCACCTGCAGTTTGAATCCCAGCAAACTCTTGTGCAAACTCATCTCTTTATGGGACAAACCTACCACTGGTGAAGTCCAGGAAAAACATTTGGACTGTACTATTTATTCTCAATAACATTTATGATTTCATCATATTCTTTTTCATTATAATCTTATAACATTCCCCATGTCAACAACAATATCGCTGCCATAATGAATAGCCATTTGGAGTGGAACTGCACAGGAATACAAAGTAATTGAGAAATAGAAGTCTGGAATCAACTGTTATCAGTGGACAACAAGTAAAAGTCAGAGACAAAATTTCGATTGTGTAAAGACAGCTTTGTTCTGATGAGCCAATAAAGTCACTCTGTATTGACAGTAATTTGAATTTACTATTGTTTAGTTATTTACCATCCAGCAACATACAAAGTTTTAAACTTTCGGTTTTACGGTTTTCATGTCAAACAGAAAATACTTTTTTTTAAATTACTGAGAAAATGGGATTCTTTCAGAAGCACCATTTCAAAAGGAGCTCTGCAGTAATTAGCCACAACCTCCTGGAAACAGAATGAACCTTATCCTCAGATTCTCACTTGAGGAAGTGGTGGCAGAGACAACCAAGTGAATTCTGTGTCAAGTGTAGACTGAAGCACAGCTGAGAAAGAATAATTTAACTAACAGAAAGATGGAGAACAGTGCTTTGGAGAACACAGTTCAAGCATTAGCCTTTTAGATGGGGCTGTTCTCCAGGCAGCATGGAGCTGTGTTATGAACAGCCCACATAATCAAGTAAAGGATATCCCCTGACAGAAAAATCAACTCACAACTGACCCTTTCTGTAAAACTGACAACACGACCAAATTATTTATCTGAAGTCTGCCGACACATGGATCAGTGATCTCATTCACCAAAGAGCCCAAATCACTTGAATATGTACCATTTCAAGGAAATTACTTTGTATTCAGTTCTTTAAACAACACAGGATCTGAAAATGTCTATTACCCACCATTGTGAAGTTTCACTTGCATCAAAGGTGACAGTTTCCCATTTCCCTTCTGTGCCAGAACCCACCAACAATACGTCAAAACTAACTACCAATACTTGTGCTTTTCTTTCTTCCCATAGCCCTAGGTGGGATCTCTGGCTGCGGTATCCACCACACACCCATAAATTGCCTGCTTCAGGAAAAAACCAACATCCCCAGAAAAGGTGCTACAAGCAGACACTGTGTAAAATAATTGACATAAAAGCTGCTTCCTCTTTTTCTTTGTAAGGACAGAAGGGTAGCTAGTGTAAAGGGATACTGACATTGAACCCCTGACAAGTTCCATGGAACCTTGCAAGCACTGGTACTGTCGTTTCTCACTCCTGAAAAGTCAGAAACCCTCAATTTCTAAAGGAAAAGCAGAGCACCTTTTTTTAGTATTAAAAATCAGTCTAATAATTAATTATACATGTCACTGTAGCACATGCACTGAAGTCTTGAAAGGCTTTGCTGTACGACCTCACACACAGGCCATGCTGGAGCTCCTCCTGTGTAACTCCACTGCTGCCAGTGGAACCATATCAGCAATACTTGGTCCATGGTCCTGAGGTAACCAGGCTTTACAAACAGGGAGAATATGCTGATCCCCCCAGAAATTAAGGCTAAGTCAGTGTCAGACACCTAAGACACAGAAGCGCACGCAATACAGAGTTTGCACTAGCAACACCGCACTCCTGACTGCCACAAGCTTGGGATCCTCCTGTGTCCACACAGAGGCTATTCCCTGCATGCACAACAAATTCACTTGGTGCACACAGTTACAATGGAGGGGAAAACACTGGCCATGCTGTCTAATGGAAACCAAGGTGAAGTGCAGGACAGTGATGAGGAACAACAGTTGAAAGTCTCACTTGAAAAAAGCAAAATGCAAAGTGTTATGTGAATTTATGTTTCCTAGAAAGATATTTTAAGGTGATCAGAAATAAGAAGGCCAAAGACAACTCCCTGGAAATGTAGACATGGAAACAGACTACCAATGAAGCCTTTAATCACTGTAACTTTACTTTTCCCAGAATATTCTAGCAGCACAACGCGTTTTCTCTGTTTTAGAAATTCAAAGATATTTGAATATTTGGCCTGATACTTCAGAATAAGCAGATACAGTATTCATACTACTCTTTATATTGCACATATTTTAAAGGCAGTACTTTCATCACCTTTGAGACACTAATACCACAAGACCCCAGATACTAATACGTTAAGACGTTAATGCTAGCTTAATGCAGCTTTATAACACGTCCCTAGAGATATTTACAACTACCTCTTCTAATAAAACAAGAAGATGAATTAGGGCTGAAGTGGAATAAGGTACCTGCAAGCCTCACCTCTCTTGACCTACCTAAAACCCACAGTGATCTGAGGCTTAGCCTGCCCTATACATGCATGCAACGAATCACACAGAAGACAAAACAGAATAACATAACTCAGCATCTCCAATATTCAAGGATGTCAGTCACTCAAGCACCAATTACGAATACCAAGGCAAACTTCTTTACTCACAGACTGCTGAGGCATTTGAACAAAACCTAGAACTTTACTCTTTTGACACCTTGGTTATCTAAGAGAATTACTGATGGGATCTTCTAGATAAGGACACAATTTTACAGCTCTTTAAGATCTGATGAAAACACAAGCAATCTCTATAATGATTATCGGCATACAACTTGAGCAATATGCAAGGTATTCTTACTGAATCAAATACAAGTGATTGAAGATGCAAATTTTTTCCTGCATTCTGTCGGCAGGAATGTATTACAGGAAGAAAATAGAATAAAATATTTGTAGTAAAACAAAAACAAACAAATAAAACAATGACAAAAAACCCAAACCAACAAATAAACAAAAACCCAACAAAACAAACAAAAAATAAACAACAAAACACAAACAAACAAACCCCCACAATAACCACAATGCACTGGGATGCCCAAAGAGTTAAATAGCATTTAAACATGATACCATTTCTCCTCACCAGAAGACTCTAAATTGTCAGGAATACTTAAATGTATGCTGTGTCAGTATTCTAAAAAAGATTTAATGATAGGTATTGAAAAATTTCATCCTGAATACATGAAAGATTCTCTTAATCTAACACTATTTTAAAATAGAGGCAGGAGTATCCATATCTTCCCATCTCTCGTCTATCCAAAGAAAACCTACTTAATTTGACCGGAGTTTTCTTAGAAGTAGTTTACAGTCAGAAAAATACATGTTTATATCCATTATGTGTTCATTTCAACCCTTACAAAGTTCTATTTACACCAATAAACAAATGTGATCCCAGGATAGCATAGAACAGATCTTGGTGTAGCCCAGTGTTCTCATCTCTCCTCAAGAGAGGAACATGAGCAGCTCAGAGCAGGTGAGTGAAAGTGACCAGAGGTAGTGATTTGAGGTTGGCCAGCACTAAGGAGAGACTCTAGAGGCTAGGCACTTTTAAAATTATTTAATTTAAAAGCAAAATCACATGGAGATTGCAGATTGGGATTTCCAGCCTGAATAGGGGAAAGGTCACACCAGGATGTGCACGTTTAGCTTCATTTTTCTGCAAAGCCAACAAATGGCCGCCAGATGATCAGTTCACTCCCCATCGTAGATCACCAGTCCTTTTTCTCTTTCCCAAATGACGAGCGTTCCCAGAACACTCAGCCTCAAACAGACAGCATTGCTCTGTAGCACCAGCAAATGCAGACAGCAAGTGAAATGCAGAAGTTGGGAACTGAAGAAAGCAGAACAGAAGAAAAAAGCAGAAGGGATGTAGAGGAAAATAAAGAAACCACAGGAAAAACTCTTCGGAGTTCAAATGAAAACAGCAACAGACAGGCTCAGGCAACAAAGTTGCCAGAGAGAGTAAGGCACAGCACAGGAGCAATCAGAGACAATCTCATTCACACCGGAAGACCTTACAGCGTAATTGTCACACTTTCTGCCACACCAAAATACATTTTTTTAAAAATCAACATCATCCTCTATTTTTAGTAAATCTAGTAATGGCAAAAATTTATGCTAGTCACCAGAACTGTGACAGCTGAAGCACAAAGCTATACAGATAGGAACAGAACTCTGGCATGTCTTCCTTGCTGATAGGCTACAGATAAATCACCAACTGTGATGCATTCTACAGGAATTACTGCCTGAAATCAGACCTCTTCTGCAGGTGAAGGGCAATTCTCACTATCTACGTGACCTGAAAACCTTCCAGCTATAGCATGTTAGATGCTACTGCTGCTTCAACACCCACAAAGCACTTGCATAACTCTGACTTCACCACCAGCCCTGACAAAAACAAGTCAGTTGAGGCCAAGGACCAAGAGATGCTCAACAGGTACCCTATGCTGCCAGCTACCTGAGCTACTCTAAGTGATGTTTTTAAGGGATTCAAACTAAAAGAGTAGGCTCAGATTAGTATTAGGAAGAAGTTCTCTGCTGTGAGGCACTGGAACAGGTTGCCCATAGAAGCTGTGGATGCTTATCCCTGGCAGTACTCAAGGTCAGGCTGGATGAGGCTTTGAGCAACCTGCTCTAGTGAAAGGTGCCTCTGTCCATGGCAGGGGGGTTGGAACAAGATGATCTTGAAAGTCCCTTCCAATCCAAACCATTCTGTGATTATATGATTCTACATTAATACAAACAGATGCCTGGCTTATTTCTTCAAATAAAGTATATGTTTCATCGGGCAGCTGGGGTCTCCAAAAACCATGCAGATGTTCAGATACCTTTAAGTACTTAACCACTACTATGTTGCTAAATGTTTACCCTTGTAACTTCTTAAGCACCAAACTGTTTGTTCACAAATTCATGGATGTAACAAAGTTTCCACCACTGGAGCACTAACTTCCAGAAAAACTGCCTTCACCACTGCACATGTGGCCTACAGGGATGTTGGTGAGCAATTCTTCATCAGGAACTATACTACAGGATAAGGAGTATTGAATAATAATGAAAAAGGGGGAAATTTAGATGAGGCATTAGGAAGAAATTCTTTACTGTGAGGGTGGTGAAGCACTGGGACAGGTTGCCCAGAGAAGTTGTGGATGCTGGATGCGTCCACAGTGTTCAAGGCCAGGCTGGACGGAGCTCTAAGCTACGTATGTGTCCCTGCACATAGCAGGGGCTATACGGCCTTTAAGGTCCATTACAATCCCCTGACAATCTATGATTCTGTATTTACCCGGGAAATAGAAACAAACACGTGCCACAGGCCCGGAAGAGGCTGCTCTGGAGCGGTTTTGCCCGAACACCTCCCACCTCTCTTGAGGAAGGGCTGCGGCGATAGCACCAGCCACCTCCCCCGCACCAGCGCCGACCGAGGCCACCGGCGTCCCCCTCGCACCGGAGCCGCAAATTCCGGCCTGGAGACAGCCGGGCTTCCCCACCTGCAGACGGCGCGCAGCTCGGCCGCCGTGCCCGGCGCGCAGCCCAGCGCCTCCNGGGCCGGGCGGAGCTGCAGGGCGGGCCGGGCGGAGCTGCAGGGCGGGCCGGGCGGGCGGTGCGAGGGCAGGCCCCAGGCTGGGGGCGGCCGGGAGTGGGGCCTGCTGCGTAGCCGGGAAAGCGGCTGCGGAGCACCTCCTGCCAGGCGGGAAAGAGCGGGCAGCGGTCGCTAGGGAGAAAACAACTCCCAAAACCAAAAAACCGAACAAAACACACGCCACCCTCCAAAAATAATTTCTCAATTAATTAAAAATGCACCGTGTCCATTGTTTTACAGTGGTACAAACACTTTCACACAGAATCACAGAATCTAGGTTGGAAAAGACCTGTGAGATCACTGAGTCCAACCTATGATCGAGCCTTGTCATCTAGACCGACAAAACTAAGTGCTACATCCAGTCTTTCCTTAAACACCTCCAGGGACAGTGACTCCGTCACCTCCCTGGACAGCCCATTCCAATGCCCGATCAGCCTTGCTGTGAAGAAATTCTTCCTAATGTCGAACCTAGACCTCCTCCGGCACAGCTTAAGACTGTCCTCTCATCCTGCCACTTGTTACCCGGGGAAAAAGACCAATCCCCACCTGGCTACGAACTCCTTTAATATCCTTAACTGGAAAATCAATTTTTCTCCTCCCGTAGGGAAAACCTAATGCATTGGTACAATGAACAAGGCTAATGACATACATCACCTTTTACCCGACTAACACTGCTTCATATCAACACTTAAAAAGAATATGTATGTGCCAAACATCTGGCAATGCCCCACTGAAGTAGTGTGACAAAGCTGCCATGAGCACAGTCGGACAGAAGTCGGACAGAAATAATCTTGTATTGCCCTAACCTGATACACCTGATGCACATAGCTGTTGAACCACTGTCTTTGCATCTGCTTCAGGGCAAAATATTAATGGAATCACAGAATCAAAGAATGGTTTGAGTTCAAAGGGACCTTAAAGATCATCTAGTTACAACCGTCATTGCTGTGTACAGGGATACCTTCTACTAGAACAGGTTGCTCAAACTCATGTCCAACCTGGTCCTGAGCAGGGCCAGGGGATGGGGCATCCACAGCTTTTCTGGACCACCTGTTCCAGTGCCTCACCCTCACAGTAAAGAATTTCATCCTAACATCTAATCTAAACTTGCCCTCCTTCAATTTAAAACCATTGCCTCTTGTCTTGTCACTATCTGCCTTTATAAAAACTCTTTTTCCTTTTTATAAGAACCCTTGAGGTACTGGAAAGCCACAGTGAAGTCTCCCTGAAGCCTTCTCTTCTCCATGTTGAACAACTCCAGCTATCTCAGCTATTCCTCTTACTTCTCTAACTAAAAAATTAGTAGTGGGAAAAAATGGTGTATTAGCAGATGGTGTTGAAGCAAGGGACGAAGATAAGACCAGAAAAAGTTCATGACTTTTTCCGTGGCTGGGTCTTTGCATGCTGTGTGGAATGGGCAGAATGCCGAAAGAGAAGGTTATGAGATTTGCCTGCTAGTTTTACAAAGCAAAGTAGTATAGGGGAGTTAAGAATGTACAAAAGCCCAGCCAGAGCATATTTTGCTTTGCTTAGCAATAATAATATGGCCTAAAGCCCTTCCATCTCTCCTAGTTAGATTTGGACTTGCACTGCATTTCAATGCTGAATTCTTTTATTAGCTCTCTTCAACATCTGCCTCTTAATTGTAGTTATTATTCCTCATTATGAAAGTTTTGCTGAGCTACGTTTTTCCTGTGAGTATAGACAGTCTCTGTTTCCTTCCTCAGTTACACCCTCTGATTTCGTCATCCGTCACCTTTGTGCTTCATGACACTCCTCAGCCCTGGAAGAAGCTCTTGATTAAGGGCTGTTGCCATCACTTCCTGTTGTATCCTCCCTGAAACCTATTAGTTGTCCTGTGAGGAATCTCATTCCAATTTTCAAGGCCATGCCTGCCTTGTTATGCGTTTGTTATTATCTCCTATGCTCTGTTTATATTATGAACATACCTTTCCCCTTTGCATACTTGCAACATTATCTGAAATTTGAAAACGCCCCATCACTTATCTGATGTAGCCACATCTAGGGTGGAAGTGACACAGCTGTACTGATCTAAGTGCAGCGCTGACATAAACAGGTAGGAGGAATTTCAGCCAAGAGTTGCAGGATTAAACCCTACTCTTCCAGAAAGCTATCAGGGACTTTTACTGTTCGTAGAAAGAAGATAAGATACTTGTTTCAAAAACCTTCCTTGGAAAACCAAACACTGTGGAAATCAGTCAGCAGGGCTTTTTTGTAAGACCATGTGAAAATGACGTTACAGAATTCCCCAGCACAAGGGTGGTCGCTACCAACCACAGCACTGTCACCGAGGGGAGCGAGGTTTAGAAGGAGCTAGAGGCTGCTTTGCTGTAATTATTCATGCTTTTTGGAGTAACATCATGGGCTTTTCAGTTAGATAATGAATTTCCCCCACTGCCTCTCATTCTTCTCCTCATGTTGGGTTTGATTTTGGAGTTCTTCTCTATTCATTAAAAAAAAATCCAAACCTGTAAAGTACATTGGTCTGCAGCAGGAAAACTGAATAAGAAGCTCAAGGAGTGGCTAAGTTGAAAATACCAAAGCTGGTAATCTTTAACCATGAATGGATAATATGTTTTCTGTCTTGTTTCCAGACTTCAATTCTAAGCAATCATATACTTATAAAGCCACTCCACTCAATCAATCCAAATCCTCTTAAGAACAAAAAGAGCTATTTATTTTAATAGCTTGGAATTAATCTGCCGTTTACATACCAGGCATAAGGCACATGGGCATCTAGAGGTTTCCAAGGGGTATTTACTTTTCTCTGCTGTAAAGACTTTAATAATTCAACAACAAAGCAATGAAGGATGTATGAACAACTCAAGGAGTGTAAACTTTGCAGGTATTAGGCTGAACTCTGTAAGAAATGCTGAAATCCAAAGAGGACTGAAAGTACACTGAGTTAGAGAAGTGAAGATAGTACAAAAGACAACTGGAAAACAAATAAAAGCACTGTACATGCAAGAGGAATCAAGAAAAACTGTAACTAATGTGCTACTGAAGTAACCAGGTAGCCTGTATTTTGTAATACTGTGGTATCCTGTAAACTTGAACGACTGGTTTTCAGAGCTCCCATGTTCACAATTACAGCTACAGCCAGTAAATGCTGGGGATATATAACAATTTGAGAAAGACAGTCCTAAACGTTCCAGTGAATAAAAGGTAAAGACTAAACCCCTGAGTTCCAGGCTAGTATTTTATTGCAAGAAACACCCTTCATTCCTTTCTTGATTCACACAGCTCCAGGACCCATAAATATTTGTGAAGCTAATCACATTCCATGGCAGTATTGAATAGTACTTCCTCTAACAGACATAGCCTTAATATAATGACATGAGAGCGCTTATTAGAAAGTAGTTTTGTGGCTTAATCATAAATCAAATTTTATGCTATTCTCAGCTTTGTCTCACATCACTGAATTTACTGAGCTTCCACTCCAATCCAGAAAAATCACCATGATCATCATTTAAGTTCCAGCAGGAGTATCATGACTAACAAACTTAGTTTTTGTAGGTAGTTCAAAAATACCTTTGGCAAAATGGTGTTGAATACTATTCAGTGTTTTAGAATTAACTTCATCCTTTTTGTTATACCAAGCTTGAGCTCTATGTTATCATTGCACCTTGGCAGACAAGGAATATTGTCACTGTTTTTTAAGCACTGACTGTGCAAACAGCAATTATGGAGTTATGCAGAGGGCTGTAATTTTAAGAGATGAACTTTCAGCAGTTGTCAGTTTTTTCTTTGTCGTACACTCTACTTCTGGATTTTGTTCTGAGGATGCTGCTGACTTCTGGATAGCAGCACCCAAAACACTGATCAAACCCAGCTGAAAGCACTCCCCAAACCCTTCTGAGCAAGCATTTTTTAGCTTGGCCTAAGATAAGCTGTGATGTTTATAGTATTACTGCGTACAGGGTTGCATCAGAACAGTTGTTCCCACCAGGAGTGGGAACAAATGGGGAGGCCTAGCAATGTCTGTCCTGTCACTGCTTCCAAATTCCCGTGACAATGAAGAGTGGTCTAGGGGTGTAACAATCTTTGCATCAAAGACTCTCAAAGTCAACCAGTAGCATCTTTTACTATTACACCTAAACAAGAATTATGCATTCCTAAAATGTAGCTGCAGGTGGGACAAAACATTTCTTACATTACTTTTACAATAAATACAATAAAATATTAATGCATGATAACACATCATAATGGCTCTACATGGATCTTTGCTTAAACATGAAAAACTGCAGGCAATTTGAAAGCTGTGTAACTAAAACATAATTATGTCCAAAGACAGATATTTAACTGACTTTTGGTTCAGTTCACTTTTGGTTCAGATGATTTTTGCATCTCTTCTCAAAAGTGAGAGCGTTTCCCAAGGGCAGCATGTTGTTTTGCCAGGGTGTATAGTATGTTGTTTTGCTCTCACTCAAGGTAAATAGAAACAACTAAAAAAACCCAAACCGAACAAAAACAAAAAAAGAAGGCAATATCTGTGATTGGTAATTTCTGGGTTTTTTTAATGTCTGAATATTGCTTTTACATAAATCATTTAAGAATCAAATGAATACAGGATGCTTTCATCTCATGAATATTGAGTAGTCAGAACGATTTCCCTCAAGGGTTTTCATCTATCTCTAATGTTTGTTCTTGCCTTCCATTAAAACAGATGAAAGATGAAGAAGAAAAGATTAAGATGGCATGCATGTAATCCGAACCAGACCAAACAGGGGTTTAGTTTTTAGATGTTGCTGAACCAAATCATTCTGACAACTGAATTTGGGTAGGCTATTGGAATAAGCAATGAAGTCAGCCAAAGATGCCAATTAAATTTAAAAATTGTAAGACGTAGGATGTATTTGATCCACCTTGGTGGGATCTCTTTTCAAGGTTCACACTAGTCTTTATCGCATATGTTTTCCCTCTAGGAAATTTCTGCCGAATTTTTTCCAAATCAAAACTTTAGGTCTTCTTTCCAGAAAATTTGATCTGAATGTCAATGACAGTCAACAAGACTTCACTTTCTAAGGCCAAACTACAGGTAATGGCATAGGAACCTTCTGTGAGTCTAGATAAGTCACATATCTAACAAAAGACTAAGAAAATGTTTACTAGTACAGTTTTACACACCAGTTTACCTAAGAAGGTGAAATAGTACAGAAAAGGTGCAGATTTGCAGGGACAGCTTGCACTACAACAGAATTACTTCGCCTTTTTCCAGTGTCAGCTACCAGCATGCTTGTACAAGACCGAAGGAATTATAAACTTCTTCCAGGCAATTTTTCCCTTCTAGTTGAAGTATTTCCTAGTCAAAGCATGCAAAGATTTTATGGGACTATAAAGGACTAGTCAAGCAGGACTGTAGCTGAGCTTCTGCAAAATGTCTTATCTGATCCACATTCTCCCTTTGGCTGAAGACTCAGTAACAATCTTTCATTTGCAAATCTTTCATTTGCACAATATGTAACTGTGCCCTCCAATTCAGAACTTTCCTTTGAAGACTATGAAGGGAAATTTGTCACACAACTCTATAATTGCTGGAGTTTTTAATTTCTGCTTTATAGGTGTGGAGGGCTGATTACAGAAGTACTCTCTACTTCTCTGGGAAAAAGGAGTTATCTTCAAAGAAAAGAAAGATGCATTTGATTTCACTGTAAATGTCATTGTCTTGGAAATACACAAAATTTTATCTATCTAAAAAAACCACCTGTTTTGAACTGTTAGAGTTTAGTTGTGAAACCTAAAGAAAGGAGCAAATTTCAACTAACTTGCCTTGAAATTTTAGTAGTTATAATGTCCTTCTGTCTTTGACTTCAGAAGGGTATTTCAATGTGCCAGCTGGGTAATTTCTATAGTTATTTTATGCTATAGTCACCAGATATTAATCTATACACTTTGGAATAATAAATAAAAAAATGAATGGAAGAAAAGGAAAGAAATGTTTCCAAATAGAGACTGACTTGAAAACACTCTAAATAGGTGTTTGGAATGTTTGCTGCCTTTTTAAGTAAGAAGGAGATGAAAGAACAGATATATTCTCACCACTCCAAAAGCATTTTAACAGCATAAATTTTGTTATTCTTTTACGGTTAAGGTGTCCATTCAAAGAGATGGATGTAGTCTGTAGACTAGAATATGGTTATTGTTTTTCTGACCTTTGAATCTACATATAGAAGCCTCTGCCGGTCTTTAGAGTATTTTCTTCATCTGATTAGGGAACAAACTATTATTTCTTCTTTTTTTTTTTTTTTTTTTAATAATTACCTTTTTCCCCCCCAAGAGCCTTAGTCATGTGCAAGGACCCCATTTTGTCCTGTACACAGAACAAATAGAGAAAAGAGGACAGGACTACTGTGCATGTTTGTTGAGTAGACAGATGTGACACATTGTTCTGCCCAGAGTGCCAGCAGTCATGTCCTACTGAAGAGTTCCTCCATATTCCAACACTATCCAAGCCTTACGATGATTGTTCTTGATGGCACCTGAGGGTCTTGTCCCTGTCTTACCCTTTGTACCATCTCCATAGATTACCCCTAGCAACAATTCTTGTGCAATTTAAATTACACCAAGCGATGATACAACCTCCTTGTTGAAAACTGGCCATTGCCATTTCTTGAGAATATTAGTAATGAGTGTTCAGTTTTGCCAGGATGGGTGCCAGAGACTGTCCATGTACATATGTTCTCCCACGAAGAGTCAGCGAACAGAGTACATTTTGGACAGCGTTTTGCTCAAAAGTGTCTGTATCTGGCATAAACTGTGTGTAAATTTTTCAATTTGCTTTGCGGGAGACCACTTTTGTTTCTTGCTTTGTGCCTGATGCTCTTACGGCAAAGTTGTTTCGAAGTGGATCAATGCTGTGTTTTCTTTCCTTTTGTGTTAACCATTGAGGCATCCTGAGTGGGGAGATGACAAAGTAGCAAAACATGGCAGTGTTTAGATAACAAAGCTGCCTGGAAGAATTCTGCTTCAAGCAGGTTCAGGTAAGAGCACCTTTTGTGTACAGTTAGACTTTTGCTTAGCAACCTCCACTGAAGCTGTCAGGCTCTCCAGTTAGTGAGAGGCTTCCTAGCTATCAGTACGAAGGCAAGCCAGTTTGCCTGTACAAAGATATACTGCCTTGGGTCCTGAAGGGACATCCAGAGAAAGGTGTTTCGAACTTCTTAAGCTGCTTCTTGTGCTGCACTGCTCATGGTCTTTGTCCCTTATATCCATCTATTAAGGTATACTAAAGTATATTAATCCTTATATGCAGACCAGCAAGTCTGATTTGTCTTTAGTAGCTGAATAGATGTGATGGAGTGTTCCACTTTTGGATGTAAACAGCATCCAAAACTCTAAACAGAGACAAGTTACCAGTAAGCAGTGCTGTCCATGAGTAAACCACTTTCTATTGCAGTAGTAAACAGTGTATAAAATCAGAGGGCTTGGGAAAAAAATCACTCTTCTTCTGAAAAATCAGAGCTAACATGGATTGTAATGCTAGCAGTAGCCAAATTACATTCTACAGTGTACTGGCTCTTCCTTTGGCACAAAAAGTAACCCTAAAATATTGAGGGTTAGTAAAAACTTTTTGGTTGAAGGTGGCTGCTGCAAAAAGTGAAGTGTCGATGGGGCAAAGAGAGCATAAATCCCCATCACAACACGTTCTGCTGAGAGCTTATGACCTCTGATCCTGATTATTGACAACTGCCCTGTAAGTGGGTCTTTTCAATATCTGTAGTACCCAGACAATCACAGGTGGAAAAATCTCAGCTGTGGGTGGTGACTCCAAATGAATCCACTTTCCTGTAAGTTTCAGTGTCATTGCATGGAACTGAAAGCTTGTGCTTTTCCATGCTGATAGTGCTTTCTCCCTTTTTTTTCCCAATAAATTGGTTACAAAAGCCTCACTGAGTCATTTTTTACACTTTGTGGTCAAAGCTGGCTTCAGCTGGCTTGGGCTGGGGTAGAGTTAGTTTTCTTCACACTGGTTCATATAGAGCCGAGTTTTGAATTTGTGGCGAAAACAGTATTGAGATGTTTTTGTTATTACTGAGAGCCAAGGCCTTTTCCCCTTTTCACATTCCTCTGCTGGTGAGAAGAATGGGGATGCCTTGGAAATTGGGAGGAGACACAGCCAGGATAGCTGACCCCAGCTGGCCAAGTGGATATTCCTGACCATATGGTATCATGCTCAGTATATAAAGTGTGGGGAAGAAGCAGGAAGTGGGAGGACATTTGGAGTGGTGGCTTTTATCTTCCCAGATAACCAATATGCACAATAGACCTCTGCTTTCTTGGGGATAACTGAACACGGGAAGTGGTGAATTAATTTCTTGTTTTGCTTTGTTTGCATGTGCAGCTTCTGCTTTACCTATTAAACTGTTTTTATATCAACCCATGAGTTTTCTAGCTTTTACCATTCTGATTCTCCTCCCAATCCTGCTAGTGGGGGAATGAGCAAGAGGCTTTGTGGTGCTTAGTTGCCAGCTGGGGTTAAATCACGACAAAGAACCACAAGCATAAAAGTGAATTTTGAAACACTCTGTGATTTTGTCCTGCTTGCAATGTGTTTTGTTTCATCAGTGGCTTTCTCTAGAATCTTGTGTTAAATCCATCATCCCAACCATCCTCTTCATATCTTGCTGTGGTTCAAGTTACTAGACAGATTATCTCACTTCTCCTTATTGTATGACATGAAAGCAACAGCCCACTTCATTATTAAAAATATCAGCTGTGTGAGGCAGATAGACTGTTCAGGCTGCCACGCAAATTAATCTGCACCTCTAGAGCAGAATGAAAGCAAACCTTGATGTCTTCCGAACAAAATACATGGTTACCTCCTCCAACATAGGCTTCTGACTCCATCACCAGCAAAATAATTTCCCATCTACTAAATAAAGCCCAGCTGTTAGTGACATGACTGGCAATAATCACACACATTTTTCATTGTGCAGGCATAATTCAGAGAGGTACATTGCAATCAGAAACTGGAAGCTATTCCTCTAAACAAATCTATTGGATGCCAGTGATGATAATTATTAGTGATTACTCACCGATTGCAAATGTGTTCTAGATTTAGACATTCCAAAATAGGGACAGCATGGCAGTTTTTCACATGAATATGAAGGCTAAATTTTTTATTTTAACTTCTATCAATGACTCTTGGTTAGGAAAAAAATACTATTCAGTAGCTGAAATCTGGACTGCCTAAGTTTAATACTGTTTTATATTTACTTCAAAGGCACGTAGTATTTCAACTTGAAAAAAAATTGAACTCCCTGAGGCAGAGGAGGAAATGTTGCCTAAAGCCTGTTAGAATACAGAACGTCAGACGAAAAATGAAATCTTTCTAGTAGAAGAGATTTAAACTAGGTCAAAGGAGGTTTTTATAATTCGTTTTTACCCTGGAAACTATGCTGCATGACTTTTTTGGAAGAAATCAGATCTTTTGCGAGACCAGATGGCACAGCTGGAACCTGAAATGTCAGTCAGTGCGAGCCATTTGAAAACTGTTTTTAATTCCTGTGGGTTTTGTTGCTGTCGTTGTTGCATTCTTTTCATCTGGAACATGGAGTTCATCTTGCTGTGTGATCAGAGCAGCTCTATTGTCAATGAAAGGGAGAGAAGAGGAATGCATGAGAAGGAGGACTGCAGTTTTCAGTCACTGTTAGGCCTCAAGGGAGGCCTAATTAGGCAAAGAATTCAAGGAGAGCATTCTCTGTGCCCCTCTTTTCACTGATCGTGCAGGTTAGCTTTGTAGATTTAAACTGTGTGTTGAAAAGTTGCTTCAACTTCTTACCAATGGCAATTTGCAGACTTACGTGATGCGTCAATTAGTAAGATTTTCTACAACTAATAAAATTTAATAACTATCTTTTATTGTTGTGCTAATAAATCTGCATTGTGTTAAATGTACAGTTTCAACTGAATTCTTTTAGAGTTACTGTATACAACTAGACACTCTGAGATAAGCAGTATGAACAGGAGCATGGTTGCAGATGGTTTGTGACCTCAAAGAATTACTCTAATTTGGTCCTTAAAATACTGTTCTCCGTGGCTGCATTTGTACTGCCACTTCTGTGGTTCCCAGGATGTCTCATGTCCACATTCCCTGCGGCAATGTGCCCTCTGGACAGCAGCTGGCTGAGCCTGGCTCTCTGTCATTCAGGACTTCTTAACTGATGATGCTTTCCACATCCTCCTCTGAGCCATAGACCAATCCATCAATGCAAGGGAAAGGAACAAATAAACCACCACCGTTTGGTCAACTTCTTCCCTGCACTCTCCTGGGTTTCCCATTGTGGAAAAAAACCAACTTTGTACTGCAGAAACCTCACATGATAGCATCTTATTTGTGTAGCCAGTGCATGGGGTGAGTCCTACAAAGTAAATGAATTGGTGCCATCTCAGCTGTCCTCAGTGTTTATGGTATGGGGACAGAGGTTTAAGTACTACTGCTGCTCCATAGGAGACATTTGGTTATTTTTAGCTAGTAAGGCTGCTGTGGTTTGACTGACCCAGGGAAAAACTGGCAGTAGAAAGACAGTCTCTGTGGTCTCCTCACCTTCTGCAGCTTCCAGTGAGAGGAATATGTAGTTATAAGCCAAGACTAATCTGGAGATAAGCCCATTGACCTTTGGAGGTTGAGCTATCTGTACACTGACCTATTATAGGCAGGTAGTGTATATATATTCTAGGCAATTATATGGTCTTACGTGGTTATGCAAATACCTGTGAGGGTATCAAACCTAATGACACCCTGCTTATGCAAGTTAGTCTTGTTATCCCACGTTGTAGTACCGTGGCAGGAAAGCCTAGGTAGCCAGCACAAGGTCATCCAGTCAGGATGTACCCGGACAGGCAATAGAACTAGTTACTCAAGTTCCTTACTAGTTCTCTGTCTTCTGTCTGGTCCTGTCGATCCATCTGCTTTTTTATGTGGCTGCATCCCAGTGCTCTACCTTATTTTCCATTAGGGATGACCTTGCATACTGGCTCAAGCAGGCACAAAATCGTGTGAACGCTTGAGACACGGCATTGCATTTCCTATTCCATTTTTATAAGAAAATTTTGAAACCTAAATTTGCAGGCCTTATTTGCAGTCAGTAAAGAAGACATGATCAGACACACCAATCTTAAGCTTCAGCTTGCTGGATCTATAACTTATTTTAATTCAAAACTGTCTAATCAAAAAGATTTTATTTTAAGGACACAAATAATATGCCTTTCTGCTGAGTAATGATTGCTTCAGCTGGGAATAGAAAGCCTCCAAATATATGCTTGCTTCTCAGCATGACCTAGTGTGGTTCACAGCCATCTGTGTTTACAGTAAGACATCGCCCACATGCATTAGTCTGTAAACAATATCAAACCCCAAAGTTTTTCTTTTTTTCTCTTTCACTCTCCATATATATTCTTCTCTTCAGTGTGTCTGCATATGAGTACAAGTGTCTGCAAAGATGCCTTTTTTTTGAGGTCCAAGCATTCTAACAGCTCTCTGAGTTAATGCTTCGAAGATGCCTTTACAATACTAGCAGATGAAAGGTTTGCTAGTTGGTTGATGTTAGTACTAGGGGGAGCATTTATTAGCTGCCTAAAACCCTACCTGGTCCTTTAGCAGTGGTTGCATATTCAGACAGCCAGTGGGTATTCAAGACCCAGCCAAAATATCAATGAGAAAAACTCATGAGTTTCCCAAGTGTGTGAGGGGTGCTCCATTTGGCATTTGAGAACTCTCTGTTTCTCCATGTCAGTTGACTTCAGGCTATCAGAAAGCTGTCCTTCTCATCAATGCTGGTGCCAGGAACAGCCACAAAATTTATTTTGCAAGTCTATCATGCTTCTTCTAGCCTACCCATATATTTGTGAATGTGATTATGCAAAAGGCTTAAAACCCAAGATTTCCCATAGATGTCATTGGCAAAGAATGGAATTCAGATCAAGTTAGGACTCAGCACTTTTTATAAGGTGTTCATAGTACACCCACATTTCAGGTATCAAACAGGAACACATTAGTGGAATATGTAAAGCACAGCTGTTTTTACCATTTTATGACCTCTAGGACAAGGAAATATTCTTAGGCTTATTCCTATTCATAAAAGACACATTGCCTGTTGCAGTATAGCTAAAACCTTATAAAATGAAGCCTTGTAAAATCATAGCTCAGGCCTGTTACTTTGGCTAAGTAGAAAAGGACAGTGAGAGAGACAGCAGAATTAGGGGTAGAAAAGCATGCTGTGTGATTGCTGTGTGCTCACATTGCGGCGTGTGGTGGTTGGTTGAACTATGCTTGCTGTGCTTTAAAACTATGTAAACTGATAACCGGTTAGCTGCTTTAAAAGGCTGGGTTTTTGCAATAAAGGGCTCTCCTTAGCACCTGCCTGGGGAAACTGTGCCACTTCTTATCACAACAGTTGCCCACATCTAACAAAGGTAAATTGACTCAGCAAGGAAGGAAGTTCCATGGTTGTTGAAAAGGTTAAAAAGTTCCAGCATATCCTTGCATAATAGAATTAATGGCCATGTGCAGCTCCTCAAGCAGTCTTGGGATTGTCCTGCACTCCTATTCACTGCACAACCACTCCCACTGCCAGAGGGTGAATTGCTGCTACCACGATAAGAAGCCAAGGTATTTGGTGAGAGGGAGTCTGAAGGCAAAACATCTCTGTGACAAGCATTTGTAAACGCATGTTAGGCGTGGTGGCATGGGGAGCACCTCACTGATTGCTGTCAGCCAACTTTGCCCTTTTTTTATGAAGTCTTCTGTGACCTCCAGGTGTAACCCTGGTTTTTCACTGCATGCTTTGCTCACGTTAGCAGTGAAAAACTTTCTCATAAGTTGTAAGATACACAATACTCATGTTTTTGTAACGAATCTTTTATAGGCTGTATTTTTAGAATTGTTTTACATTCCTTCTCCGGAGGCGGAGGAAGGTGATGGACTGAATTTATATCCTATCAATTTGGAGAGGCTTAACCTCTTCATCGAATTGTTGATTGTCTGTACATATGTATATAAGTGTGAGAATAAACAAGAGCCGGGCCTTTTGCCCGTTGGCCCGAGACCTTGGCGTGTGTATGAAACCTGCGTCCATGCCTGATTACTAGTGTTGATCTGCAACATCTAGGCATTGACTGATCTGATTTGAAAGGTCAGGAACATGGACAAGGAACAGAATCTGTTGCCTGCTTGCCACACGCTTTATTTTTGACTTCCTTGAACTGATAAGAATAACGTAACTGCTCTGCTTAAGCCTTAACTATTTCTTGTCCCCCAAGTGTATTGAGAATAAAGCATTATGAATCCAATGAAATATGAGAACTACTTAGAAATTACCTTAAATGCTTGGTTGAATAAAGAAAATATGCCATAAATCTTGGGCAGATACAAGGACATGTGATAGACAGAAAGACAGACAGACAGGACAGACACATGCCTGTCAGCCTGATCTGAGTGCCTGGCAAGGTTATGGAGCAGATCATCTTGAGAGTGATCACATGGAACATACAGGACAACCAAGGGATCAGACCCAGACAGAATGGGTTTAGGAAAGTCAGGTCCAGCCCTACCAATCTGATCTCCTTTTATGACCAGATGACCCTCCTGGATGAGGGGAAAGCTGTGTCTACCTGGACTTCAGCAAGGCCTTTGACACCATCTCCCACAGCATTCCCTTGGAGAAGCTGGCAGCCCACAGCTTGGACAGGTGCATCCTTTGCTGGGTTAAGAACTGGCTGGATGGCTGGGCCCAGAGCGTGGTGAATGGTGCTGCATCCAGTTGGTGGCTGGTCACCAGTGGTGTCCCTCAGGGATCAGTGCTGGGCCCAGTCATGTTTAATATCTCTATTGATGATCTGGATGAGGGGATCAAGTGTACCATTAGCAAATTCGCAGATGACACCAAGTTGGGTTGGAGTACTGATCTGCTGGAGGGTAGGAAAGCTCTGCAGAGGGAGCTGGAATGGCTGGAGAGATGGGCCAAGACCAGTGGCATGACATTCAACAAGGCCAAGTGCTGAGTCCTGCACTTTGGCCACAACAACCCCAGGCAGCGCCACAAAGCTGTCGGCAGAGTGACTGGAAAGTGGCCAGGCAGAAAAGGACCTGGGGGTGCTGGTGACAGCAGCTGAACATGGGCCAGCTGTGGCCAAGAAGGCCAATGGCATCCTGGCTGCGTCAGCAATAGTGTGGCCAGCAGGACCAGGGCAGGGATTGTCCCCCTGTACTTGGCACTGGTGAGGCCACATCTCCAATCCTGTGTCCAGTTCTGGGGCCTCTCAATTCAGGAAGGACACTGAGGTGCTGGAGCATGATCAGAGAAGGTCAACAAGGCTGGTGAAGGGTCTGGAGCACAAGTTGTACAAGGTGCAGCGGAGGAAGATGGGAGTGCTTAGCTGGGAGAGGAGGACACTTGTCACTCTCTGCAACTGCCTGAAAGGAGGCGGTAGCCAGGTGGGGGTTGGTCTCTTCTCCCAGCCCACCAGCAACAGGATGAGGACAGAGACTTAAGCTGCACCAGGAGAGGTTTAAGTTGGATGTCAGGAAGAATTTCTTCACGGAAAGGGTGATTACACACTGGAACAGGCTGCCCAGGGAGGTGGTGGAGTCACTATCCCTGGAGGTGCTTAAGAAAAGACTGGATGTGGCACTCAGTGCCATGGTCTAGCTGACTCGGAGGAAGGTGTTCAGCGTTAGGTTTGACTCAAGGATCTCAGAGGTCTTTTCCAAGCTAATTGATTCTGTGATTCTGTGTGGTTCTGTGATAGACCAAGAGACAGGATAGAGAAAAGGACACATCAGTCAAATGTAAGCAAATTACAGTAAAGAAGTCTATGGTGATTTACAACATTTTAGGTAACAATAACTTGGAAGATGAGAAGTTGCTTATCCTACCAGCTTTCACCAGAAAATTGCCTTGCAGTTTCGACAACTGAAAGTGTCTGGATGTGTAGCTCTATAATGACTAACTCACTTTGCATTCATATCTCATGGTATCTTGTTAGTGCACCCATATTCTGAGAATGACTTGGCAGCTCATGTACTGAAGTCGAAAAGGCCCGCCCTGGCTTAGCCATGTGATGCTGAAGTATTTCTCAGCGTAAGCCCACTGAAGAAATACTGAAATTTAAAAATCCAAAAGTAAAATAAGGACTTTTAAAAGTGGGAAATGAGATCGGAGACGTTTACATAAAACTTCAGAGCATTCTAAACTTTACCTTCTAAATGAAATAAAAAGTGAAAATGTTTCTTTTTCTTAATAATTATTATGTTCTTCAGTTAAAAATTAATTTTAAAAGCGTTTTTAGCTAATCAATATAGAAACACGCAAAATATTATCTTGTCTATTCATGCGTTACATTCTGCTGCAACAGAGAAAACCAAATATATTCTGTCCTCTAAGAAATTTTTTTTGTTCAGTAAAAGTACTTCTGTGGTTTTGAATGGAAACTGTAAATACTACAAAAAGTCTGAGTTGTCTCTTTATTGGCATGAATCTTAATTTTCTTACCAAGAAACTGTTCTCTGCATAATTGATAGGAATACAAACCACCTTGTCCCCCAAAGGATCTCATATCCTGGTACAAGAACATAATAACTTTTTTTTTTTTGGTCAGAATGCCTCTGTGCCCAGCCAATTCATTGCTCGGATGAAATCTTCTCCCCTTATGTGTCTGTAAACCAAATTTGGAACACTGAGAAAACATTCTCTTTAGAGCTTGTATACATTCTATTAATACCTGACTACATGCTCTTCAACATTCGGTATTTTGCTGATGCATGAACAGAAAATTTTCTTTAGATTATGTGTGGCCAGTAAATGAAATGCTCATTTGGGAAATATCTACCCTTTATTTGATGTTTTGACATCTCCTGGACTTGTGCCACACAAGCTGAGGACATTAATCAAGCCAGAATTACTTCAGAGAATTTATCTCCATTGCAGACAGGAACATCCACATGAATTCCATCCATCCAAGAGAATTCCTAATGGTTTCACGGTTTTTCAAATCAAAGTAAACGCATACCCATAACACACTGATTTCCCTATCAGGGTCTGCATGTGGCCTCTAGTCAACATGTGTCTAAACCAAATATTTTCACAGAGAGCACAGCTACAGGAGAGCTTTCTACAAGATGTATTAGCTCATTTGTCTCGGAAGCCCAAAATTAGCTACAAAAAGACTGTAAATTTACCAGATGCTTGCTTTTTCTGCATAGTCCTTCACAAATCCAAAGGGATCCTTACATCCCTTTGTGAAGTATTTATCTTCACTTCTCAGTTCTTTCAGATAGTCTGCCAAATCACTGGACAAGTGAGCTCCCATAAAGTACTATGTTAACATTTTGATACAGAATGCAAAATTTCAGCCCTAATGGAGAAAGACTGGAAAACTGCTGCACACCAGAGTGGCACGGAAGCATATTAGGTTGGGCACAGCATCATACTAACATGCCTACTGGGCTTTTGATTAGAGCCAGATCAGATACAAACAATGGAAAATATGGACAGGGCAAGCTTGGATTAATCTATAACTGTCCATACTCTAAATCTGTTTATTAAATTCTAACTAGTCAAGTAAATGAAAATATTTCAAAGAAATCTGTTACACAAGTCCTGCATTTTTAGGACTTCTTAAATAACAGGTGGTTTGAATGAACTAATTAAATCATGGATAAGGTTAAAATTCAAAGTAAAGTCAAGAAACAAATTACTTGAAACCTACAGTACTTGTATCTAAGTTACTAATGGATACTGTTCACGCTAATAAATATTAGTAAGACACTACACCACCTCACATTATTATTAGCATGTGTCTCTCTCTCCGTTGGCTAATGTGGAATTTTGAAGCCAGAACAGTTATATTTAAACTTCAAGAGCTCTTACTAGCCAAATGCCATGAGGTACAGAACAATGCTGATGTACAGAACAATGTTTTTGTTCTCAGATGAGACACATTAGACTTTTCTCAGATAAATACACGCATTTAGCTGCAAAGCATAGAGATAGTTCCTAACCAATCTGCAGCAAAATCTCTTCACTGAAGAGGGACCAGACCTAGTGTTACAGTAGGAGCTTCTGAACACGGCAGCCTGCATGACCAGAGGAAGGAACCACGTTTGTTTGGTAGGTCTGTGTTTTTTAGAAAAAGCATCTATAATATGGATAACACATCAATTAAGAAGAGTTAAACTGTAAGTATGTAAAAAAATCAATCAATAAATATATTTTCCAATGGTGTGAAGGGAAGGCATTTGGACAAAATTTAGCAATCCCCCTGCTGAGCGAGGATCCTTTTTCTTTGTAGGAAGAACATTGATTTGTATATGTGACATTTTGGGTTTGGTCTCAGGGATTTTATTTTGGTGGGGGAAAGGAAGGGGTTGCTTTCAGGCATTTTAATTCCCTGATGACTTGGACACATAGCAACCATCTGTTCAGCTGGTTCAATCCCGAACATGTTGTTTTCAGAGCAATGAAAGAAAAACAAAATGAATAGACAAAAGATGTGACATATTCTCTGGCAAGCATATATTTGAAAACTTTTGTTATTAAGGCAAAGAACATCTCTGTAAGGTGCAGTTACAGCTTTTTCCTTTGCTTTTCAAATAGTACAGTACGTGGTGAAAAAACACATGGAAAGGATTCAGCTACATAAGTAATATAATTTCAAAGATGCCACTGGCTCCAGTTATTACAGGATTTACAGGAAAGCTGTTCCATTTCTTGACAATAATAAAAGTATCAAATGACAAAACACAGTTTAGATTGTTAACAGGACCAAAGGTTTCAAAGGGAAAAAAGAGCCAATTAAAAATTAACCTTGGTGGCAGGCACATCCTTAAGGGTTTATTTAACAAGACATTCTGCGGGAAGAGGTGTTCTATCATCTACAGTATGACATGCAAACATCAGGCATCAAGCTAGTGTCAGGTGTAATGATGGCACATTAATGTATTTTATTTTCTAAACAAGTACCATAATTTGTTTATGGAGAGGAGA